>JAAGNO010007463.1:0-15507 GCA_033439905.1 Ceryle rudis
GGGGAGGGGGACGTGGGAGCGCTGGGAGGGCCTCGCCGCTCGCCTGAGCGCGTCGGGACATGAGGGCGCCTGGCACGGCCCGGCCCGGCCCGGCCTGGCCTGGCTTGGCTTTCCCGAGGCCTCCGCCCATGTAGAAGCCCCCCGTTGGTGGGTTGACCCCGGCTGGGCGCCAGCTGCCCACCAGAGCCGCTCTGTCGCTCGTACTCCTCAACTGGACAGGGGAGAGAAAACAACAAAAGGCTCGTGGGTCGAGAGAAGGACACGGAGATCGCTCACTCACAACCATAATGAGCAAAACAGATTCATAATGCAGAAAGTCGTTTGATTTATTACCAATCTAAATCCCAGAACACCTTCCTCCCACCCCTCTCTTCCAGAGCTCCGCGCTGCTCAGTTCCTCTGCCTCCTCCCCACTAGTTGCCCAGGGGGACAGGGAATGAGGGTTGCAGTCAGTCCATGAATACGTTCTTTCTGCTGCTCCTTCCTCCTCAGGGTGAAGGCTCCTCATGCTCTTTCCCTGCTCTAGCATGGGGTCCCTCCCGTGGGAGAGAGTTCTCCACGAACTTCATCAACATGGGTCCTTTTCCATGGGGTCACAAGCCTATTCCAGCGTGGGCTCCTCTCTCTGTGGGTCCTGCCAGGAGCCTGCTCCAGCAAGGGGTTCCCAAGGGGTGACAGTCTCCTTTGGGCACCCACCTGCTCTGATGTGGGGTCCTCCACAGGCTGCAGGTGAATATCTGCTCTAGCATCCATGGGCAGCAGGGGGACAGCTGGCCTCACCATGGTTTTCACCACAGGCTTCAGGCAAATCTCTGCTCAGGCACCTGAAGCATCTCCTCCCTCTCCTTCTGCACTGACCTTGGTGTCTGCAGAGTTGTTTCTCTCACATATTCTCAATCCTCTTTCCAGCTGCAGTTCATCAGGGTTTTTTTCCTCTTCTTAACCTGGAGGTGCTGCCACCATTGCTGATGGGCTCAGCCGTGGCCAGTTGGAGCTGGCTGGCATTGGCTCTAATGGACAGAGGGAAAGCTTGTAGCAGCTTCTCATAGAAGCCACCCCTGTAGCGCTTCTGCTACCAGAACCTAGCCACGCAAACCCAACACACCACACCAGGGACCAAAGCTCTGTTAAGTGATGGCTACCTCAGTGTGTATATTTTCTGGATCTTTCTGCTCAGAAAATAGCCAGGCACATTTCCCTGGGGTTTATCGTTCAAGTGTCATGGCATTGGTGACCCAGGCTGGTGACAGCACTGAGGGAAAATGAACCAGCACAGCTCCATCATGCTTGATTGAGCTGAAGGCAGATTACAGTTGTGGCTGACCCTGCTGATGAGGCCAGGGAGTAGGTGCAGCAGGAGGCAGGAAGGGTTGTTGGTCTTCCCAAGAGCACATTCTGCAGCTCATTTGCCTGTAAGTTTCAACGCTTGGCAGTCAGGTAAAGTCACTACTCCAACTTAACTAGGCCAGTGACTTGTGCCACTCTGCTGCTCAGCCATGTTTAGGTGTCTGGTGGAAGTCTGACTGCTCTGGTGGGCTCCAACAGGTGGAGATGGACCTGGGCATGACCCAGCCATAGCTGCAGGGGGTGGGTCTGTCCCAAAGCTGAGCTACTCCCTTTGAGGTGAGATGCGGGGAGAAGGCTTGTGTTGTCTGCTGTTGTCAGAAACAATTGAAAAGTCTTCTGTATTAATCCTTGAATAAACCAGAGTGGGAAACGATAATCCACGCATCATTGAAGATGGAATGATCCTCATCTAGATGGGGGAAGAGGGGCCATGTGTCCTGATACTCATTGCACATAAATGGAAAATGAAATGTTTCAACGTAAATAAAGGTGCAATCTGTCTAGCTGAGGGCTTTATAGACCTAGATAGATACTGTTGGATGCTCTCTTTGGTATTTTAACAACCAGAAGCCACAAGGATCGGAGAACATAAAAGATCAGAAAAGCTAAGAATACTGAATGCTAAATGTAATCATGAATACTAAAACATGCACTTGGTTAAACCACTGCGTTTTTCTAAAAGTCTAGAATAGCCTACCCATAATTAGCACTGGTTTTAACAAATGTGACACGATTGTATCCAAGGACAAACATTTACGTGGCAACCTATGCTGCTATTTAAAGAGGTCTGCTTGAGGCTGAGCCAAAGACTAGAGATTAGAGAAAAAGAAAGGTCCGTTTCTGGCAGTGTACGTTCAGCAACCATCGGCCTAACCCATTAATGAACCAGACCTTCATCCCGAGGAAGCTATTGAGGCCAAATTCCTGTTGGTTTTGGTTCGAATTTGACCTAAAAAAGGAAAGACGCCTGGGCTCTTAAGGGATCTAAAGAGTTCAAGCAAAGCTACTCAATGTTTCAAGAGAATCAGTATCTTGGAAAACTACTTCATAAAAAAGAAGTCCACGGCTGTGTTTGGAGAGGTTTGTGGCTGTTCACACAACTGCAGGTTGACCGAGGAAAGGCACCAGTGAATGCAAGGGGGCTTTTACTCTCTGAGTTACGGAGCAAACACAGCAGTTACGGGGAATATCCGATTGTGCCGAAGCTAGTAACCAAGGAATTAAATGCTTTGCACCTTGCTGGACTAAGGAAATAAGGGGCATGCACATGTCTAGTTGAATAGATTGGAATAAGGGGATCAGAAATGATCTGCTTAGGGTCGAGTAAGATTATGCCTTCTAAAATGTTACCTACACTATTACCAACCCTTATTAACAGCTGTTATTTCAGTCAGAATGGGTATTGTTTACATCTCTCTTTTTTTTTGTGTCTCTGGTTTTGGAATGAACACTTCCCACCTATTCCAGTGACGGCTTCCTTTACGTGTATCAGTTTATATAGTCTGTGTATATAGTATATAGTCAGTATATAGTATTTATATAGTATATAGTCTGTTATAATTAAAACCAGCTTGTTTGTAACATTCCTACCTCTGCTTGCTTCATAGTTCTGTTCTCTCATATGTTTCTCCTTGTTGGTTTTTACTGTTGTCTGCAGTGTTAGCAATCTGGAATTTATGTCTGATGCTTGCCACTAAATCATTAATGAATACACTTGATTGAAAAGATTCACCACGCTAATCCTTAAAAGGCACCACTTCCCATGTTAAGTGTCTGCAGTCCTGCCATTAGTATTTTGCTGATGCTTTGACAATGGAGAACTATTAATCCATATTTCAGTGTTTCTATTTATAAAGTATTTTTTATGCTGCTTCAAAAGTATGTGATGCTACACGAACCTTTGCAGATATACCAATGTCTTATATTCACCAAGAACCCAATCCTTGCTGAGCTTGGCACAGTTAAGGAGAGAGGAGAGTAAACTAGTTTCCTTCTGCTGTGGTTTTGAGTCAATTTATGTCAAAGATCCCCATCTTACACTACCGTTTCCATTACAGTGATAAATTACTTACTGTCGCTGAAGACTGACTAAGACAGACAAGCTTTCTGGAATTACTTCATTTTTAAAAATGATGTAGATAGTTTTTGCAGTCTGTGAACCCAAGCTTGTCCCTTGTGCTACGAGTGTTTTAAGCTAACTGAGCAGAGCGGCCTGACAGCCAGGCCAGCCCAGGACTCCTCTGGCAGTGTGCAGCCAACATCATGCATCCTCCCTTCTTCTCTGGCCCTGGCACCTGGTGGTCTTGGCTCTCCACAGCCAGGCAAAGAGCGTAAGAGCAGTGCCCAAACTGGTGTCAGTGAGATAAAGTGATGTTCGTTTTGACTCCCTTGAAATGCAACTGCAGTTCATAGAATCATAGGATGGTAGGGGTTGGAAGGGACCTCTGGAGATCATCGAGTCCAACCCCCCTGCCAGAGCAGGATCACCCAGGGCAGGCCACACAGGAACACATCCAGGAGGGTCTTGAAAGTCTTCAGAGAAGGAGACTCCACAACCCCTCTGGGCAGCCTGTTCCAGGCTCTGTCACTCACAGTGAAGAAGTTTTTCCTCACGTTGAGGTGGTACTTCCCGTGTTCCAGTTTGCTACCATCACCTCTTGTCCTCTCACAGGGCACCACTGAAAAGCGACTGGCCCCTTCTACTTGACCCCCACCTGCAGATATCTGTAAACATTGATAAGGTCCTTTCTTAGTCTTCTCCAGACGAAACAGCGCCAGGTCTTTCAGCCTTTCCTCATAAGAGAGGTGTTCCAGTCATGTCCACTTAGAGAGGCCTGTGAGTAATCTCGATAGCAATGGAGAGGAACAGCAAAAAAAGGTTCATCTTGGCCACGAGAGGTAATTGTTCTGGTGATGTACAAAAGGTTAGTTGATCGACAGGAGTCCAAAGCCTTGTTTGGGTTTGCAAGTGGTTTTTTTTTTTGGTTTGGCTAGCTGGAAACTGTTGGGGTTTGTGTTTGTCTCAACCATCTACACTCACAGTCCTGCTGCACTGTAGCTAAACTGTTTTCCAGTCACTATCTGTATCCTCAGAACAGAGTGTTGGTTAAGTCCTGAATTGGCATATGAACATATAACTATTGTACCATATATAATATCTGTATTTCACTTACATAATCCAACTGTATAGCAACCTCTGCCAAAAAAAAGCTGTTATTTAACAGTTTTGGAAGGATTGTACTGGTTAGTCATGAGAACAATCCCATTTTGCTTTAACAACAGAAAGTTGAATGGTGCTGGGGAGGAGAAGTGGGAGAAGAGGAGCTGAGGGCGAGTCCTCTTTCTCTGTTCTCTCAATCTGTTACTTTTGCTGGATCTGTACCCATTCTGTCTGTGAACTCCCAGGGAGAGATCCTGATTGTTTTGCTTTCATTTAGTGGCAGTAAAAAATTCCACACAGCATACAAAACAAATTTATTTTATTGCCCCAGTTGGCAGGCAAGGTAAAATTTTCTTCTGCCAATAAGTAAACATTGACTTTTTCCATTATCCCAGCTGTCACAATCACATCACAGTGTATGTTGCTGTTGAATTGAAGTCATCCATATGGTGATGCAGACAAGAACTAAAAAAAAACAAACCCCAAACCAGTTACTGCTTTATAATACAGTGTGTTTAAATCTTTTGGTTGTCCAGGCAGAGAGTTTCCACTATTAAAGCCTTTTTTTTTTCCCAACAGCAAATCTCATGCCTTAGTCTCAAGACCACTAACATCTTTCTCTTTGACTTCCACCTCATCAACAAGGGTTATTAACCTTGTATTAAAATAAATAAATAACTAAATAAATTGGGATCTTACAAATCGTGTTTACAAAAAAAAAAAAGAAAATTACCGGGTTAGATTTTGTGTTTCTGTTAAATTTGTCCCGAGTTTTACATCTGTAGGACTTCCAGTAACTTAGTGCCACATATAAATGTAGTTCTGTAGCTATAAGGCAGACTTTATTTTAAAAGCTAAAAAATTCTTGTATAATCATATTTGGTACCTCATCATTAATAGGTTGATATTCTGGAATAATCGTACGTCTTGAGAAATGAAATCTTGAAAACTATCCGGAGCCACAACGTTCTCAATAGATGGCAAACCTGTTATTGCAGAGAGGAGGTAGCACACCCATGACTACATTTGATTTTAGTGGAAGGTGGAAGGAAAGCAAACCATCCAAAATATGTTATTGCCATCTTTGTCTTTCATTTAAAGAATAACGAATTAGAAATTGCAATTTCCTTTTATATCACTAGATGGTATATGGTAACTGTAGGGAAGAGGAGCTCTTCAAAAACATTTTTCATAGAGTATAGGTAGTGCCGTCTCCTGATCTAACTACTGCACTGACCAGACTCCTGGCCTACGGAGGAAAGCAAAGCTCTTCCTGACAACTAAAACTGCTTCTTGTCATACCCAAACCCCGGTCCTATTGCAGCCTGTGGCAGAACTCGCAGAGTGCTCCTGGGTTTGTGTTTTCTGGGAAACTGCACACCAGTTAGGCCTCTATCTCAGGGTTAGATGTAAAAATGAAGATCTCTGTATTGAAAAGCTTGAAAAACACCCTCACTTTGTCGGAAAGTTAACAAATCTTTAAACTACATGTCTCAGACCATCTGAGCTGCCTGCTGGTGAGCTCTCTGTAGGTGTAAAAGTCCTTACTAGGACAGAACAAATGGAAATTTAGGCTTGCAGTTTTAGTTATGCCTATATGAAGTACCATGTAATCGCCAGGCAAGCAGCTACTTTTGCACTAGAAGGAACAATATTATTTTTGCAGGTAGTATTTTTGAATGCTTTCATAGCAATATCAAAACAGCATCTCCTATTGTAATTATAAAAGAAAAAAAAAAAAGGAAAAAAAAAAGACAGTATAGGAAAAAAAAACCAAAGAAAATTCTAGAACAAAGAACAGCCAGAACAAGCGCCATAAAAATATTGTTTCCAGAAATTATAAGAAGTTCAACGTGAATTTTAGCATTTGAGAGAAATTTTGTTCCTGAATCCAGTAAAAGGCTGATCACAGGGTGTCAGGGGTTGGAAGGGACCTTGGAGATCTTCTTGATATGACTCAAGAAAGCTTCCTTGCCCGAGCTCTTGTTAGAACCTGGTAACGCTGCAACCTAAGGACATAAAAGTCTTCTAACAGCTAAGATACCAGCTATCAAGCACTCCAATATTTTGATTAACGAGGGAGATGGTTTTGTTACTGTTTCACAAAAGAAGAACATTTTATGCTGTTCCATTTGGGTAAACAGTTCAGCAGCTGAAATGGAGCTCTTTCCACTTTCCAATTATGATGATGACATTTTAGTTTGAACAATTTCAATTCAAAACAATCTTTTCTATATGACTCTGTCCTCTAGGCTTTATTTGTGTGAAAAAAAAGATCACACGAGCAAGATTTATGGACATAATTCCTCAGTTAAATCTTATTTCTCCCATTCTGTATAGGAGCCAAAATTTTCTTAGTGCATTTTAGCAAAAAAAAAAAAACCAAAACCAAACCAAACCAACAAACTCTCCAGTTTTCAGAGGCTACTTTGCTGTTTGGTGGTTTGTGCTTTTTGCATTCCCTTGGTCTCTCCTGTGCTTAGACTCTGTGGCTTTCTGGGTGAGAGAGCCTTTCATTATGGTGGGCAGTATCATCTGAAGCTTTCATAACAGTTTCTCAGTGTCTCCAGTTTCCACAGTACCATGAAAGAATGTGGAAAAGGACTCAGCGCAGGACTCTGTTCTGCACAGCCTAACCCCTCTGTGCCTTTTCTCGCCTTGGTCTTCTCCACGGCGTTTGGCAGGGCAGTGCTCTCAGACAGTGTGTCCTTTCTATCCCAGTAGTGGAGAGAAAGAGTGGGACAAAACAGAACTCAGGAGGGAAGGGAGTGAGGAATGGAGCTTGTAGTCTCCCAGCAATGCACCAAGGTGGTGAACAAGGAAGAAGAGAATCTCAGGCATGTAGCACCGTCCTCCATTAAAATCTCCATGGCAGAACAGGAGCTGCCCAAAAGCATGTCTCAGTTTCCAGCCTCGGAAAACAGATCCATTTTTGTACTGAAGACCATCAAGAGAAAATATATTTCTGAAGATGTATAGAGCTATGGTACAGAAAAGTGGCAGTTAGTAGCTATGCCACCCAAAAGAATTGTTCATCTTGGCTACAGTAGGTAGCCATGTAAGTGTGGCAGCTTCTCTTTGTTTCTTGAGTGAGGAATAACAACACGATGAAAGAAAATAACTGGGGTAAATCTTCCCGTACGAAGTCTAGCCACCTTCTCTGTACTCTCACATCTCCCAGTGAGGTGCCTGTGATGGCTGAATGCAGGATCAGGTCATGCTTGTGACGGCCTTTTCAGTTAGACAGTGGAAGTAGTGCTGCCTTTGAGAAATGCTTCCTAATATTATTTGAATTTTTAAATGACAATAATGTGGACTAAATCCATGTCCCTGAGAACCAGTTTCTTTCTATGGCTTCACCAGACTTTTCTTCAGAAAGAAGGAAGAGAAGATGGAGTTGTTATGACAAAATCAGAGAGGGAAATCCACGTCAATCGATGCTTAAATAATGATTATAATTGCAATTTTAATGCCCGTCACCTCTAAGAGCCACGCGGGGTGGGACAGCTAACGCAAAGGTGATATTGCAGATGGAAACAACACAGCATCACTTGCTTTTGCAAGTGTTTATAAAGTGTTCTCAGTGTAACAGCATAGCGCAGAAAAGTGCATTTCTTAGTGGCATGAACTCAGAGCTGACAGGAGGATTTGAGGCATACATTCATCAGTAATGCTGCACTGTCTGTTGTATCTTAGGCTTCAATTAACAAAGTCACTGAAGGGAAATAGCATCCAGAAGCCTGATAAAGGGATGCTCAGCATAGCTTGCAAAATAACCATTTGAATGTTAAAAAGAATAAAGTCAGAAGTTAATAATTCAGAGTAGCCACACAGCCCTCAAGCTTACCCACAACCTTGCATTTTGCAAGGAGTTTCATCAGATCCAGCAGAACAGACTGCCCGAGCGAGTGTCTGTGTCTGTTTAACTGCCTGCTGCCTTACAGTCTGCTTGGATCAGCTCAGGGCACATATGATGGGGTTTATGCCTTCTCCTACAGAATGGAGCAATGAAGGGTTTGAAAACAAGAGAGTGCAATTAACCCCCGTGTACATCTTCTCCAAGGGGAAGAGGGGGACAATTCTACACCCCGTCTGAGTTTCCTGACAAACTAGTTTAGAAACAGCAGGAGGATGCTGCCCTTGCTAGCACCATTTATCAGGAAGAGGTGCTCCAACAGAAGATAAATGACTTAAAATGTTAAGGGATGCATTTTCTTCAGCCTAGAGTGCAACACCCTTTCCTTCTGTGTGCTTAGTGCCCTAACTTTGTCCGTTTCCTGCTCATCCTGTTAGCTACAGTAGCCCTCGTTGTACTGAATGAGTGCACATCAGTTCTGTGGATTTCACAGGATGACAAAAATTAGCTGCACCCACCCTATATTCCCTCTGGACCCAAAGAAAGAGAGCAGGCAGAAGGAAGTGGAAGGCGGGGATGGAAAGTTCACAAAAGGACTACAGTACCTTTGGGATCCCAAATTCAGGAAGTACAGCTTTCTAATCTCTGCTCTGGCATAAACTTTACCAAATCAGTAGTCAGTTTATCTACCTGTGAGACTGAGTCTAATACTTACCTGTTTCACAGGGGCCTGGTGAGGATTCATTAGTTACAAACCTTTGAAGACGGGAAGTACAAAGTGGTAATATTCTGCTGACACCATAATCCTCTCCAGGTTCCCAATGTCATCAGGGGACCCTCGGAGGAGATAGTTGTTTCCTAACTGCGGTTACTTACCATTTATTGTTTGCTGTGTGTACTTGACCTTGTATCTCCTTGGTTTTTCTTTACTGCTTTATATTTGGGTTTTTCCTCTCTCGTTCGGTTGCTAGGATCTCAAGAAGAAATTCTTTTCTTCAGTTCGGGCTGGTGCTACCCTGGGCATGGCTATACTTGAGCCTTAGCCTTTGTGTGCCTTAGTTCAGAATTGCTGGTCTCACTAGAATTTAAGTGAGATGAAGAGAGCTCTTCCAGGGCTTCCTGTGTGAGTTAGGGACATCTTGATACATCTGTAAAGTTGGCTTGGAGATTGTGGTTTAAATCTATTTTAATAATCTCGAAAAGCTTCTGGAGTATTAATGCATCATTAGTTTGCAAGAATGTCTGTTCTTTTAAAAGGCTGAGGTAAATAGATGAGGCATTTTGTTATTTTATTCCAAGTTCTTACATGAGCTGCATTTTTAGAAGTGTCCCAGTTATGTGGAGCATTGAAAGCTGGGGGAAGAGCAATGGAACAAGGTGTTCTTGCTTCTTGACTTCCAGCAGTGCTGATGAAAGCCAGGCTAGTTCATACTAGAAACAGGTGAGGAGTCTCAGCTCACCACCCTTCCTGGTTTTGAGCAGGATGTTACTCTGTGCTCAGTTCTGGCCCTTGTTCTTGCTGGATAGCACTTTACTTTAGATTTAATTTAACTTATTTCATTTATTCAGATGTATGATGATCACTTCTTCACTGTTATCCTCTCTCCAAGAGAGCTGTGATAGGCTTCTTTAAATTCAGGTAAAAGAAGTGGCTGCACAATTTCCATTAACTTTGAAACAAGCTCTGAAAAATCTCATTTTGCATATCTCTATTTTGTGTCACCGTTTGGCACCGCTGACTTTAGCTGTGAACTGGGTAATGCCGCAGGGACAGCCTCACGGCCAGCATAGCTCAGTGCCATTCCATGGTGTTTAGAAGGCTTTCAGCTGCTCACATCAGCAATGAATAATGTGTGGCCTCTAAACTACAAAGCATGTGACCGGCAAGATGACCAGGGTGCATCCGTCCCCGGTGTAAGTTCCTGGATTTATACAAGGACTAAATGTATGGCATCTATTGACTCTGGAGCTCAATGCTGCCCCCATTAATAACTTTAAGCAGGATGCTACAACTGTGTTAGTCTACTGAGCGTGGGTTAAAATCATTGCTGTTGTAAGAACGTAAAGTTCCTTGAGTTCCAGTGAAGTGACGCTGGGTTACACCTGCTACCGAATCAGTCATACGATGTCATCCAAGACTCCAACACAACTGCATAATGAAACAAAGTTGAATCAGACTGTAGTGTCTTAAAGAGTGAGCAGGAAGGCTAGAAGAGCATGCAGATATTAACTTACTTCTAACTCATATTACAGACTCCATAAGGCTATAGATTTCAAAGATTAAGCAAGGCATTTTATAGGAGGCACAGCACGCTTGGTTTGAGAGAAGATGGTGAATTGACCTGCGCTTTCATTTGCATTTCCATAACATGGAAGGTATCTATGTGAGCAGCTGTGTACATTCTCACATATACAGTCGTGGATGCTTCATGCTTTGTGTTCGGTGACAAAATTTCTGGGATGCTCATGCCCAGCAAAGTAAATATAGTGTGTGGGTTCAGATAAATTAGCGCTAGTGGTTTTGGTTCAGCTTGATGTGATGTCGACTGCTTGTGTTGATGGAGCAGTTCTTTGCAATGCCTGGCTTCTTATACCTCATTACTCCCACTTCAGTTTCTAGTTTGCTCTAAAATGGCATCGGGAGTGATAAATTACAGAACTCTGCAGAAGGAGCAGAAAGCTTTGCTGGCTCTGCAGAGGAATGTCTGTGACTTGGGGTATCTGGACAGATCTGGTGGACAGCTTGTGCTTGCTAGGTAAGTGTAGAAGCTGGATATTTCTGCTGAAAAGTTTAGCAGCGGTATGACTGCCCATTCTGTAGCTTTACCTGATATTACCAGGCTTCATTCTTCACTGAGGTTCCTGGTATCTATCATCATTCCTCTTCGATTAGCTGAAGAGCTGCCGAATCTTCTTGAGGAGCCCAGATTCTTTGGCACTGTTTTTCATTAATATATTCTCCAGCAGTGGGGTGGAAAGCCCCTGTACCTAAAATGAGGCTGTGAGAGAGCCTGCAGCTTGACACAGAGCAAGAATTTATAAAGGAACATTCTTTAACTGGTTACCCAGCTAAGACGTGGTAGCGGTCAAGATCTTGCTGGAAAAATATGAAAGCTTGTATTGGAGACACACCTGGGATGATAGTAGACTGAGAAGGGTAAAGAAGGGAGGACTTGTATTTTTAACTCATTTAAAATTGTTATCTTGGTTTAAACTAGACACACAGTCCAGTTATGACAGCTTAAGAGCTAATGCTCTTAGCCGAGTGCCCGTAATTGTCTTCGTGTAAACTCTAAACCAGAAGAAAGTGGATCTAGGTCACGCTGCGTGAGATTCAATGCGAGTCTTAAACACACTCCAACCTCTATCTGTAGGTGTCTATAGATATGCCTCACATTTAAGTCGATGGAGATGTAGGTAGGATTCGGGTGCTCAAGTACATGTGTTTTGTGCCTCTCGAGATGCTGTAGGGTTTCTGAGACACCTGCTTGGGGCTGGTACATCTGACACACGGCCTTTAGGATACCCATGTCCCTCTGCAGTGGTAGCTGGACTCCAGGCAGGCTGTCCCAGGGCATCTCAGATGGCACTCCCTGGGGTGTTCAGGCAGCTGCACTAAAGCTCCTGGGCAGTACACTCAGGAATGTCTCTGGATTAATTCAGTTTACCCTGAAGTGGGCACCAAAGGTGGGAAACAACTGCTATGACATCTAATGTCGCGTCAGAGGGCAGCAGAGTATCATGCGTCATTGCAGATATGGCACAGGCCTTACAGGAGACCCGTGCCCTTTTTGCAGTGATTTTTGGAAGTCAGATGGGATATGATAGGGAATGTAAACTGGCCCTGGACCTACCTTTGGACAACTGAATCACCCTCCAGGCTCCACTGGCTGTATTCACCAATTCTGCATTGACTATAAGAGGACTTTAGACACCAAACCTGTGCAGACAGCTCCACAGAGACAGTGAAAATTAGGCATCCTCATCTCAGCCTGAACCTCACCTTTCCCTCAGAGCCGAAACAGACAGGTCACTCACAGAGCCTAGCTTGGCCAGTGGGTTACGCCCCAGTAAGCCACCAACTCCTGCTCCTGAAACTGTCCTTTCTTGCTGGGAGTTACACTTGGTCGTGCCCAAGGACGTAAGTGGTGGTAGAAGCCAAAGTTCTTCAGGGCAGCTGTCAGCAAAAGAGAGGCTGTTGATAACAGAACTGATAGTTCCCACACTGGTCAGGGCTGCCAAGGCTCTTTTGCCCTGACAGCAGATGCTGGAGAATTGCATCACGAGAGCTTACACTTGTGATCTTTTTCATATATAATAAAATAGACATAAAGATTTCTGCTGCATGATAGCAGCGAGGGGACCAGAGAATGCATTCAGGGTACACCAAAGTTTTCATCTTTTCACTGTCCATCTGTGGGTCGTAAGGTGGAGTAACACCCTAATAGAATAATTACCGTAATATTCTTTGACAGTGGAAGTCCTGCTGATAGTTAAGCATATTTAAATGAGGAGATGCCATTTCTCATTCTGGAGTAAAAGACAGTATTGTTAGCTGCCAGTGCCCATGGCTTTACAGGTAATTGCAGCTATGTATGAACCATGCTCTTGTTTGATTAAATTGGTTTACCCAATAATTGAAGGCTTACTGTAATATAATCACAATTGTAATATACCATGTTATTTCTGAACAAAAGAGAAGCGAAGGCTAAAGGGTATCCAGTGGAGCAAACTACCTCCTGCATGCAAATAAATTATCCAGCTGACATTATAAACAAGAAGCCAAAGTTCTGCCAAACTTGCAACAAAGAAATCATTATCTCTCTGGCCTGTACATTGAAGAACAATAATCTGTATTTCCAAAATTAAAACCATAATTAAGCTATTATTATGAGTCCACAACACAAGAATGAAGAAAATGATAGAGTTAGGCCCCTCTGAGTCTCAGATCCCCAATTAGTAACCCCTGAATCAGTGGTTCAAATTTTTCCCACATAAGGATTGCTTCTCCTGACAGTCTGTTAGTTCTGGAGGCATCACCCCATCAGCCAGCTGAGTCACTGTAGCACTTTTCTCATCACCCACCTGCCAAGCAGGACACTGCCAGGAAAGACAAAGTCTAGTTGGGATATACTTCCAATACCCTGGGAGGTGACTCAGGCTCTGTGTGTTACTGGAAACCAGAAAACTATACAGAAGCCTTCTGACCAGTAAACGATGGTCACAGCTTTATTTATTTATTTAGCTAATAAGCTGAAATAATTTCTCACGTCCTTCTTCAGGGTGACATTTCACTTTCCTTTGGGTACAGCTGGGAATCTTGGTTATTGTGTCTAAACAGAATAATGGAAAATAGTGTAAGAAAAGAGAGAGGTGATTTTTCAGTGTTTGTACTATAAAGCAGGACAAGTCACAACAGAGAATATACAGTTGGGTGTGTATGTATGTATGTGTCTGTGTCCTTATTGGCAGATGTTAAGGCCAAGACCTTCATAAATCTTATGTTTCGTGTGTGTTATTAATGCATCATCGGATTTAAAAAGAAAATATTGTTCAGGTCATATGGACACAGTGACAAAAAGTAAAAGTTAGTAAGAAATGCCGTGATAAGTCTTCTTGCTATGTTATCTAAGATGGCTGACGGTGCAAAAACAGCTTCGAAGTTTGACATGCAAAACTTCAGCGAGTCAGAAAATATGGAGAACATTTTTACCATGACTCACTCGCATCCTATCTCCAGGTTTAAGGCTGAAACTGATTGAGCAAGGAGTCTGGACTGCCCTGCCTGGGTAGGATGGAAACAAAAGCAGGATGACTAGGGTTTGGTTTTTTTTTTTGTTTTGTAATAGAAACTTGGAGGGGAAAAAATGGTCCAGAGCAAGTAGTAAAGAAGTCCCAGGTAAAATATGTTTTACTGGCATATTGTCATCACCAAAATTTCTATCCCATCTGTTATTCATGTAACTTCATTATTCCTCACTACTTCCTCCAGCCAAAGAGCTGATAATTATTGAACTGGGACACTGTCTCTCTCCTGTGATTCATATCCTTTAGTTATGATGTAAGGAAATGTCTTTTGGCAGAGAGTGTATTACTGGGAAGTTTGTTGTGCTAGAGAAGTTGTAAACTTTTTAGACTGCTGTGAAAAGTCAGTGATTGCTCAAGTGCATAAACACTTCCATCCCTTGACTCCACGGCCTCAGACTAATGCTGTATATTGCCAACATCTAAAAGCCTTCGCAGCGAGCTCTGAACAACACGGCCTTGAAACCAGTAGCTAGGTGCTCTTTTGCCTCTCTGTCATACCTTTGAAGCGGCTCCTTCAACGGCTGACTGTCTCAAAACTGCTCTTCCTTGTGCCCAGATCGGTTCTCCAGCCACATCCCTTCCTGCCCTGCATGCCTGTGTTTTGCTGGTGAGGATACGTAATGCTGCTCAGATGCTGAGGCCACCTATGAGTCCAAGAGATCTTGAAACACGTTTGATTTAAGTAGATGTTCCTTTACTTCCTGACCACATGATCCTAACTGCTTTAGTGTGCGTTGCCTAAAGTGGGACAGTTCCACAGTAGGAATGCTGCTCTGCTGCGATCTCTGCTCCAAACTGGGACACTCAGCTGTGAACCCAGCTGGCTGCTAGTTCAGGGAAATGTCACTGTCCTGGATCTTGGCATCTGGAGTAGATGTCTCTCCCCGTCCCTTTGCATGTGGGTTTTTTTTACTTCTAGATCACAACATATGCATGAAATGCCACATCCGCTCGGGTGGGCGTAGGCACTGATGGACCCAGCTGAGGGTTCAGTCCCAAAAATCGCTTTTTAATTCAGACTGCATTAGATAGCCCTTTGCTCTGCTTTCTGAGGATCCCTATCTGGACCTTGTTTTCAGGATACACTCTGGGGGGTGAGACTATCTCAATATTGAGAAGTGCCATATCATAGAATCATAGAAACATGGAAATGTCTGGGTTGGAAGGGACCTCCAGAGGCCATCCAGTCCAACCCCCTGCTGAGAGCAGGGACAGCCTCAACCAGAGCAGGGTGCTCAGAGCTCTGTCAAGCCCCACTGTGAATGTCTCCAGGGATGGGGCCTCAACCATCTCCCTGGGCAACCTGTTCCAGTGCTCCACCACTCTCCTGGTAAAG
>JAAGNO010007463.1:15607-30120 GCA_033439905.1 Ceryle rudis
CCCTCAGCCTGTCCTCGTAGCAGAGGTGCTCCAGCCCCCTGATCATCCTTGTGGCCTCCTCTGGCCCCGCTCCATCACGTCCATGTCCTTCCTGTGCTGAGGGCTCCAGAGCTGGACGCAGTATTCCAGGTGTGTGCCTCATATGTGACAGGGGAGGAAGGATAGCTCCAAGGCTTTCAAGAAATCCAGCACAGTCCTTCATTTTCATTAATTTTAGATGAATATATATATAAGTATATCTTAAGATGGCAGAGTTAACATTTCTCAAAATCTTATCTGTGTACCTAAAGAGGGACTGCTGGGGTGGCCCTGCACTGCCATATCCCATTCGCCTGCTGAGTGGCACTGGGGGTATTATGCACAGGGTGGCTTCCTGGGGGAGCCGGTGGAGCCGTGATGTGACTGTGCACGCTCTCCTGTCAAGTCCCTCTCATCCATGCTGGCTGGAGCGACCTGCGGCACTCAGCTGCCGTCTGCGCACAAGTCCAAGCTGAAGAAGCTTTCCCTGAGCTAGACAGGGTTGCAGTGAGGTATGGCACAACGTATGTACATCTCAGCCGCTTTGGTCATTAATGGGGTCCTCTAGAAACTGCTTTCCTGCTGCTGAACACGAGGGTTAGATGAAGTGTAATGTTAGAGGGGGTTCTGCTTTTCCAAGCGGTGTCCTTCGGGTGCGATGTAAAGGCTCAATCCTGACTGCTAGCAGGTACCACTGATCCGGTGGTACATCTTCTGTCTGGAACATTACTGTCCTCCTGAGGATTAAAAAAATCATAAGCTGTGTCTCTGCACCCTTCCTCAACATCAAATCATGAAGAGGATCTAAAAATTTTATGTGTAGAAAGTAAAACAAGCCAGTCGATGAGCATCAAAAATAAGGAAACCAGTTTTCCTCTGGATTTGTGTCTTTGGGCCCCAGCCCTTCCCTTTTTCCCCCCACTGACCCTGCCTCTGCTGCATACTCCCCACAGCACCCTCGCAGGCAGGTCTAGATGTCTGTACCTGCTGCCTGGCAGCCCAGGATCTGTCTGTCAAATGCTTACCTTGTACAAACTTAATTTTCTTGGATTTTTTTTTTTTCCAAATCAGGGTGACACTGGCCAACAAGCCGAAAAGTTGCTGGGACAGCTAGCTGCCAGATGGTCAGTGTGACAGCACAAGAAAGGAGGTGATAAAGTTTATGTTTTGTGCTTGTCTTCTGAATTTGGAGGCTCCAGTGTTTGCTTCAGTCACTGGGAAGCAAGGAGGGTAAATTTTGTTTAGAAAAAAAAAAAAGGAAAGGTCTAAGTGAAAGGTGAAAGGTGAAAGGTGAAAGGTCTAAGTGTGTGAATACAGGAGCTAGGAATGCAGCACTGCATATCCCGAGAAAGGGTAAAGGTATGAACGGGCTTTAGATGGGATGGAAAGAATATTTTAGTTTTACCTGCCTGGATTTCTCAGTGTGTTTGCCGTGGGCTGGTTTTGGGGGCTGGGGTTTTTTTTGCTACTTGCCCTCAGTCAGTATTATTGATTATTACACCCAGAAATGGGGAGATGTATACATATGAAGAATTCCTTAGTTCTGTTTCATTCAGCTGATGCCCATTTGTGGCCATATCCCTGTCATCCTCGGCGGTGTTGCTGTATGTGCGGGAAGTTTTCTGGAGTTCATTTTTCTTGAGCTTTGACCATTCTCCGTGCTTTTGCCTCAACTGTTTCAAGTTAGAGCACCTCTTTCTTGAACTGTGGTACCTTAGGGGGATATTTTGCTTCAGCTGAGCAGTACTAAGTAGAATTGCTTCGTATATATTGCAGGCTATATTCCTGCATGCGTGTCTCAGTATGATGTTTGCTTTCTTTGTGGTATCACGACACTGTCTGCATTCACTGTGTGAATGACCACTGCTGCCTAAGGGGCCTTTCCTTGTTACTCCAGGAATTGGTACATTCCTGCCTTCATGAAGTGCTCTGCATTCTCCCCTTTGAATTTCATCTTGCTGCTTTACAGAGGCCCATGGGAACCTTCTCAGCCTTTGGCTGCAGCCTTCTGAGAGACTCGTTCTTGTGCTTAGTAGAGCAAAGAGACCGAGAGCTTCAGATCAGCTTCAGCAGAACTGATGCGAGGGAACACGTGTGTGTGCTGTTAGCTTTCTATGAGATAGTAAGTCACTGTTATTGTGTACACAAAAAATGATATGCAAAGACACCTTGACTACAGATCTGTGTCATTGCATTAAAAATTCACGTTAAAAGATGTCTAAGAAAATATTCAGCGCTGTCAACGCACCCTCTAAGCCACTTTATCTAGATGCTTTGCATTGCCTGTAGCCTTACAGCAAGCAAAGCATGTCCACTTTTCAAGTGAATATTGAAATTCCTTATGATACTGTCACCCATTTTTCAAAACACGGTAGTTATTGCTCTCCCCCAGGGGGAGAGAGCTGAAGGATGATGAAGATGCTGCTGCAGCTCCCACTCGTAGTAATAAATAATACCATGTATGATGCTGCTAGTGTGATTTTTTAATGAAGTAATGTTTCAGTAAAAACTGGTTACAAACCCCACTAAGTATGATTTATAGGACTGAAATTATGACTATCCAGCATTCCTGAGTGATGACTTATTTATTCTTCTAGTCAGAAGACAAAGCTTTCTATATTGAAAAGTAGTTTATACCTCCTTAATTACAGCTTAGGTACAATGTGGACATTGTGCTTTTTAACCACCCACTGACAGTCACTAAAGTGCAGTGGACCTGCATTTCCTAATGTATGAAATTGCTCCTAGGATTCTGCAGGACCCATGAGAAAATTGCAAAGAATTCTTACTTATCCCCGAACAAGTGTGTCTTGGCTGAATAATACTTCTAAGTCTTTCTAAAAGCTTCATTCTTAAGATCTTATATTGAGATGGCCCCCTAATGGTGTACCAGAATCTCAGCTTAAGGTGCCCAGCTGACTTTCAAATACTCACTTTTAATTATCGTTCTTTTCTTTGCCCTGGGATTAATTTTGAAAATGTAAGTCTCGGGGTGTATGTGCTTAAGAAATTGGCTTATGTTGACATTTCTCCCTTGTATAAAAAAAAAGCAAAACAAAACAAAACAAGAAATTGATCTCTCAAGCAGGATTTCCACTGCCATGAGAATACTCGGTTCTCTTTTCTACTTCCCCCTAAGCAGCGAGCACAGTATGTCTAGACTTCAGTAATGCATTAGGTACAGCAAATGTAAGGTCGTAGGAAAAGGGATGCGAAAAGAAACCACAGACAAGAGCTGCTGATTGCATCATTTGATGCGCTACTGAAGCTCAGATAACACCAGTAAGGTAAAAGGGCTCCTAAAGAATAGAATCTGTGCTTGTATTTAAGATGATCTGGAGAGCTGTCACCAAAAGATACTCCAAAGAGGATTTGTCAGGATGTAGAATGGTGAGTTGCTCAGCCCTAACTATTAATTAACGTGCAGGAAGACTTTTCATTTATTACAAATTCCATTAGGAAGTGAGCTGAGCGTCTGGGCTGAGGAGAAGGATACAGGAATAACATGATATATTGTAGAAAAGGGACAAACCTGTAGCTTAAGAGGTCAGAGTGTACTCTTGGGATTCATTTCAGGGACAAGAGACTAGGATGTGTGAATCCTCCCACACATGCTTTCAAGTTATTTAAAACTATAATGGTGGCTCATCTAATGTCCTCCCTCTTTAGAGGGATTTGATCCAAAATCCAGTCTCCACCAGTCCTTCCATCCCTGACCCCAATGCACATACACGTGCACATGGGACATCCAAATCACGTGATCTTGTTTTCAGCAGAACTGGGTTAGTTATCCTGCATATGGTCCATCTACTGAACAGAAAGCAGGGGCTGCTGGGTAGAAATGTGTTTCAGAAAGAAGTAACTAGAATCTGGAAAAAATCAAAGCTCTGGGAAGAGTCAGAATCGCTCTTCAGTGGGCGGGGGACACTGGAAGAGCAGTAATATCTCAGGTACCGTTAGTGAATAGCATGACAAGCATCTGACGTGGAGGCATCATCACCAGGAGTGACAGAATTGTGCACTTTGGCCACTGCTCAAGAATCGTCCTGGTTTAAAACCAGAATGAGTAACAGCTCCTTGCCCAGCCATTTTGTCCCTGGCTTGCAAAACCAGATGCTTTTCTATCAGCTAGTTGAGAACTAACAGTGGAGGAAAAGGGGTGGTAAAAGGATGACCTTGGATTTATTTATTATTTTGGGCGTTACTTTTTGAATAAGTAGCAGGGATACACTGATATCTGTCAGTGTCATGTGGAGATTTACCCATTTTTATTCCCTTCCTGCTGTCTGTAACTGTAAATCCTGTTTCCGGAGAACAGAATTATTAGAGTAGCTATATGACAGATTTTGTTGTCATTTACTCCCTGGAGGCTTCTTTTATGAACAAAGCATCACCACAAAAAATAAGTTCCTTTATCATTTTGAATTATGTTTTTGCTGTAAGATGTTTTTCGAAGTTTCTACCATTGTTCAACTTTGACACCAGAATAAAACATTATGTTATTTCTTATAAAAAAAAGGAACATCCCCTGGAGAAGGTATTGTTGTCTGGCCTGAGAAGTTTTATTCCGTTTTCATAGAAGCCTGTGTTATGGTCTGATGTATATTTCTACAGTGCATTGATAATATAGTGAGAATCAAACCATTTGTGAAACCAGGTATTTTGTGCTATATCATAAAGTAGAAAGGGGAACTGCCCTCCTGGTTTTCAGTCACAAAGAGAAAACCTAAACCAACAAAAGCAGTCCCTTAATCTCATGCTCTGGAAAATACCTGTTTCACTAATGTAAAGTATTAGTTGCTGTACCAGCTGCCCCTGGATAATGGCTGTGTGAACGACTTTAGTGATCTGTTTAGCCATAGGTGCACTGGAGTAGACTGGGGATGAGTAGAGATTATTTCATGCACAGATTAAATAATAGTGACAGTATGTTTTTCAGCTTCTTGCTTATCTGCGGCCAACCATCCCTCTGTTTCCATTTCTGCATTAATTTAGCTCATCTCTGGTTTCCTCCTATAGGCCCATCAAGAACTAAATAAATTGACACCTGTTGGTTCAGTTCTGGGATCATTTATCCTAGTGCTTTATTCCTTTTAGAGAAGAAAAAGCAGTTGCCGTTGCTAGTTTAATTTCATGTACATCACCTTTTCAAAGGTGGCGGACCAGCTGACAACACTTTTCCCTCCTGTCCCTGTTATATTGCATCCTATTTTTGTGGTACCTGCAGAATTTGTTCTGCCTCCGCAGCACTGATTACAGCAAAAGGTTGTGCTGGCAGTTTTATCCAAGAGAGACTGCTGACCCTACCCTCCTTTCCCCAGGCTAAGCCTCCGTGATTACAAGTGAGTCTGGTAGTAAAACCATTTGGTTTCACTTTACTTCATAGCCTTCATAAGAAGAAGCAACTGAAGTAATATAAACAAGGGAGAGGTGTGAAGAGAAGGGAAAAGGGGAGACTCAGAAGTCAAATGTACTCAGTTTGCCACTCAGGTGGCAGTTCACAGAATCATAGAATCATCAAGGTTGGAAAAGACCTTTAAGATCATTGAGTTCGACCATCAACCCTACTCTACCAAGTCCACCACTAAGCCATACCTCCAGGCACCAGGCATCTCTATGGCTTTTAAACATGTCCAGGGGTGGTGATTCAACCACCTCCCTGGGCAGCCTGTTCCAATGCCTGACAACCTTTCAGTGAAAAAAAAATTTCCTAATGTGCTCCCCTGGTGCAGCTTGAGGCCATTCCCTCGTGTTCTGTCACTGATTACTTGTGACAAGAGACCAGCGCCTACCTCTCTACATTGTCCTTTCAGGTAGTTGTAGAGAGTGAGGTTTCCCCTCAGCCTCCTTTTCTTCAGACTAAATAGCCCCAGTTCCCTCAGCCGCTGCTCACAGGACTTGTTCTCCAGGCCCATCACCAGCTTAGCTGCTCTTCTCTGGACCTGCTCCAGCACCTCGATGTCTTTCTTGTATTGAGATGCCCAAAAGCGAACACAGTACTCAAGGTGTGGCCTCAGCAATGCTGAGTACAGAGGGACAATCACCTCCCTGCTCCTGCTGGCCACACTAATTCTGATACAGACCAGGATGCCATTTGCCTTCTTGGCCACCTGGGCTCACTGCTGACTCGTGTTCAGCTGCTTGTCAATCATTACTCCAAGGTCCCTTTCTGCCAAATTGTCAGTGAGGATACCCCAAGGTGGATCAGGAGAGGAATGATGGTAGTGCTGAAGAAAAGGGGAGCAAAGGACACTTGTGTGGAAAGTGGAGAGGTCGGGAGGAAGAAGCAATAATAGAGGTGTGTGAGAGACCACTCTTTTCTTCTATGTGTGACCACAATGACCAGAGCTTCAAAAGTTCATCTGGAACTGAATTCAGAAGATATGTGTACCTCACAAAAGCCAGTCAGAAAGGACAGTGGTTAATCACCCAAAACCAAATCCATCTACAGCGTTTGAGTGAGCTAAGCAGGATGGAGTAATGTGCAGCATAAGAGCAGACATAAGTATGTGCAGTGTAAGAGCAGACGTGTGCATGCACTGAAAGAGAAAGGTGGACAGTGCTCTACCGGTTACTAACCTTTCCATGAACAGCCCAGATTGGATGACGTAAGGTTGAGATGGAAACCGAGCCACAAGATGCTGAAAAAAATCTCAAGGCTACTCCCAGGAAATACGTAATAAATTCTAAAAAGCAGCACCAGACGTCCAATTTCAAAGATCCTTAAAGGTCCGTTTAAAGATATTTAACAAACGTTCCTCAGGCAAGATGCACTTCCAATCAACCTTCTACAGGAATGCAGAGAGTTGATTTTTAGGAAATGGAATCACTGTCTTGTGTATCAGGGATTGATAGGGAGGTTATTAGTGTGCTGAAACAGCATCAGCAAAAATTTCATCTACCCATGAAAAAAGAGACATTTCTGAGCCAAACCAATCAATGGGTACTCCTGTTTCTGAAAGGCAAATGCAATTAGCATTCTGGATTTAAAAGAGCAGGCCTAAATCCACTAGGTATAGCACAGCTTAGTTAGAAGAGGGAGATGTAAGGGACAGAAGGCTTATTATAATGGTGAACAAACACGCTGACTTAACTTCTCTTTGAATTATGCCAATTCATTACAAATAGTAGGAAAAATAAAATCCCCCATTAACAAGAGGCCATAAGGGAGGATTATTTGAGGATTTGTAACTGCAGAGTACGCTTGCCACGTAAGAATGCAAGATCTTTACCACGTAAGCTTTGTGCTAAGTAACAGCAATGAAGTAGCAGATCTGAGCTGGAAAATCTGACAGTACTGCCCAAGCTCTCGCTGTTGGACTTGGGGAAGCCTGAAACTGCAGCTTCAGCTGATGCTTGCAGAATGGCACTGTGAAGAGTGGCTCCCATGATCTACTGCTCTGTCATGCTGTGCAGATTTTTTTGTTTGAATTCTTGCAACTTCATGTGAACCAAACCCAGGGCTGTCTCTGAAAATAACAATGCATAGCAATTAAGTCCAAGAGTCATGGTACATTCATGCAGCATCATAAAGTTTAGGCTTCAATATGTTTCAAAGCCTAAAACCACAGAAACAAAAAATAAATTACAGTGACTCATGAGGGCTATAGAGGAATACTTCTGAATTAATAACAATATTCCTGTGCTACTTTCCCATCAGCGTATCAACCACAAGTATCCAGAGGCAGTTGGTAGATGGTATGACACAAGACTTTCATTGTGGGGGGTGACTGGTGATGGTGACGGTGCCATTCTGCTGATGGGTCCTTCTGCTGCCACTTTACTACAAGGTACAGCAAAACATGTCATTTATTCAGTGCATTGATCAGCCTGACAAATCTGCTCTTGTGGCTCAGAATAAAGATGCTGGGCCAATTTCAATGAAGGGTTCAGCAGCTCAGAGCTTAAACTGTGTATGATACCTTAACACTGGATGCCCTTATTCAGGTGTTCACTAACATGGTGCCAGGTGAGAGAACAAGCTACAGCTTGGTCAGACAGATCTGAAACCTGGGCCATAACAGTTGTTTTTCTGCATTTTTCTGCTTCTTAGTTTCTAATTATAATTCCCTGAGCAGTTTAACTGTCAGAAATAGGACCTCATTTGTGTGTATTTACTGACCATAACCAGTATTTAGTATCTTATTCCAGAACTGTTCTTTAACAATTAACACAATACGAACTTGACTGACAATTAGCACCCACTCAATTTAGCTTTCATTTTAAGAAATGCTGTTCGTAATCCTACTCTGTCAATAATCCTCCTCTGGAAATTAAATGAACTCAAGGTCTTGAGGTATTTTGTAATTGGGAGGCAATTGTCAGGAAAGAAGTTTCACACAAATTTAGTCACAACCGCTTGCAGTTCTTAATAAGATCTTCTCTGGTAAGGTCATAAGGTTCTGCATTAGCTCTTACTTGGCATGTAAGATTACTGACTTCCAATTTTACATATTTATTGCTGGGTGGGCAGAAAGTATCACTGCAATATATATTTGACCTACAAAGGTCCATATTCTTCTTCAGTTTCTTGGGAGTCCCAATGGAGTAGTTCAGCTACCATCAGGGTACTCTACATTCTATGCCAGGACTGGAGAAACGTTTGGTTGCCCAGATGAGCTGGGCATGCTTCACCATGGCTACAGGAAATATTATCAAACATTATCCTGTCTGGAAGGGAACAACATGACAGCAGCTTCCTTGATCATTTCCAGGAAAAGTCCTATCATGGTTTTGCAGGTACTATTGCTATGAATTATTATTGCCATGAGCCAAATTCCTTTTACATTTTATCCTTTGATGAATATTGGAACACTATCATATTCCACGTCCTGCTCGTGGTAAGACAAACCATCTCTCTTGTCACTACCACTGGTACAAGCAGGGAGAGGCACACTGGAGTCTGTAATAAAGGTTTATGTGGCAGTGGGTAACAAAGCTCACATTCGTATCCTAAATTCTTTTATTTTCCTCTCACCCTCTTCTTTTATTTTGTTTGGTTTTTTTTTTTTTTTTTTTAATCTGTACCTTTTGAAGTACTTGATGCTGCTTTTCCAGTCTTTGCTAGATAAATGGCATTTCTTTGATTCCTCCACGTGTTGTAGTAGAGAGTATCTGAGATCAGGGACGTTCTGGGTTTAGCTCCTTGTTTTCCTTTCTCTTTTTTTTTTATTTTTTATTTGTCCTCTGAAAACTCTTGTCCATTTCTGTGTTTTTTGCTTGTACTTTTATGAAGAGCTGTCTTCCATCTGAAACCCCCTTGCTATTTAACTGTTATGTTTAATTAAGGCAAGGGAAAGACACAATCCTACCGGTTAGTTTTAAGAGTTGTAGACTCCCACGTTCAGTTATTTGTGTGGTCCAGCTGGTGGTCTGTTTGCTGAATCCAACTAGGGGCATTTCATCTGGCCAACAACCTGTCCCTGGAAGAGTACACTGAGCCGTAAGTCCTTCCTGAGCAGCTGAATATCCCCGTCTGCCCACCAGCACTGCAGGCAGATGGGTGACTGCAGCTGCAGGACAGGGCTTGATAGGACAAGAGGAAACAGCCTCAAGTTGTGGCAAGGGAGGTTTAGACTGGATAGCAGGAAAACTTTCTTCACAGAAAGGGTTGTAAAGCACTGGAACCTGCTGCCTAGGGAAGTGGTGGAATCATCATCCCTGGAGGTATTTAAAGGATGTGGAGATGTGGTGCTGAGGGACATGGTTTAGTGGTGACCTGGCAGGCCTGGGTTAACAGTTACACTTGAAGATCTGAAAGGTCTCTTCCAGCCAAAACGATTCTATGATTCCAAGCACCAGGTGCTGGTTTCTGTTGTGATGCCAACCCTTCTTATCCCAGAACTGCTGCTTGCACCTCATGTCAGATGCCAACCTCTGAGTTTGGCAGCAGCAGGATTTCTCCTTTCCTCGCTCCACCTTCCTTCAGCTTCACCCTGGGCCTCAGTCCTGAGCACAGGCCCTGCACCCTCCACTTCTCTGAGACCAGCTTCTCCTCAGTTGCTGCTGCCAAGAAGGTGGGAAGATGTTGTTGGAGGAAGATGACTGCTGCTGCCAGGATTAGTGGTGGGAGACTGAGACCTGCCCACTCTGGAGATGGGTGTAGACAAGTCATGTGATGAAGCTGGGAGCCCACAGATAGCCACCCTCACTCCAGTTTCCCACTGTTAGGCATTCAGCACACCTTGCTTTTCTCTCTCACCCATTTAGACTTCATCATATGTAATGAGTGTTACATGCATACGATGCTCATCTCTCTAAAATTCTTTAGCATTAAGGCCTTCTCAGTAGCAAAACTGTAATATATGCAAATAATCAGGGTCAGAAAGTTTTGACTAGTTCTACTGAAAGCTGGAGGCAAGCTGTGGGAGCCTTAAACACCCATCTATACACGTATCGTTAAGAGACAAAGCTCTTACAAAGCAAAATGTAGGAAACTATCCTGTGTCACTGTCTGGATGATTCAGATGTTCCTCCAAAAGTCACTGAAGCCTGTTGCTAAGGCTTCCTCAGCCTGAGAGACACACTTCAGTGCTGGGCATAGTATGTTTTGAGGTCAAACTTATTCTGAGAAGCAGAAATAGTGAATAGGGACAGGAACTGGCTGGGAAGGCCCTCCTGACACGTTTTCTAGTCCATGGGCCACACTGGTCAGGCTGTTACCCCTGTGACAGCCGTCCTTGGGAAAAGCATGACAATGAAACACAGGCTGTGAAGCATGTGTGTTCCTCAAGGTGTTTCTCTAAAGGGTAAAGCCATTTCTGAGGAGAGAGGCAGTGTATAGCATGGCCTGTGCTTCACTGGTGGGTCATTCTAGCCACTAACATAGTCATGATGATACCAAGGGGTTTGACTTGTCCCCCAATCAGCAGAAATTTTCACCTCTGCTGTGTCAGAGAGAAGAACTAGAACAAGAATTTAGGTAAAATTGGGGAAAAGTTTGCAAATTCTGTTCATCAGCAGGTTTATCGTTGTGAATACTCTTACACTAGACGCGCATTTGGGATATAAATTGTGTCCTTTTCTGTCTGTGAAGCTCTGAAATGGTTTCCTCCCCCTGTAGAAGAGGTGACACCATCACTGTGAAAAAGGCATACTTACATGATCTATTTTTCTGGTTTTTATTAACTCAACATTGTCTCCTACAAATACGATTTGTCATTCACCAGAAGATTTGAAATGTAGACTTAAGTTACACATAGGTATAAAAAGCATAAAACAGCACACACGGTATCACTGTTTAGACCAGAAAACATTGTGTTGCCCCACAGATAAGAGCACTATTCAAGCTCAGCTCTGTTGCCTTCTGCCTCAGGGATTCAGTCTTCAAAGCTGGCAAAGCTTCTGCTTCTTTTCCCTCAGCTCGTGAAGCCCTGCCAGCTTTGCCCTGGTGTTTCTCACCCCTGTCTAGAGCACGGACCGGGGAACCACGGGGCAATCCCATCTTGCTCCACCAGAGGCTATAAAACCTTGGGTTCCTACTGGCTCTTCAGAAACGTTTTCCTCCTTCTCTTAATATTATGTACAATATATGAAGGGATACGATTTGCGTCTTCGACTTAGACATATCTCTTGCCTCATACTTAAACAATAACTTGAAAAATATTTTACAAAGAAAAAGAACATTGTTCATCTGAATGTCATTCATTATTATATTGCTATATTTTATACCCTATTATTAATATATACAAAAATTCTTAATTGCCTTTTACAGATGCATGGAAGCATATAATATAACAGTTTTAAAGTATCCCACTTTTAGATTTACTTTTTTCCTTGGCTCATGTCAATCTCTTTAATAAACTATGGTTGCTTGGAGAATATAGGAAGTATTTGGAATGTTGTTTAAAGTTTAATAATAACTGGTAGCATTGTCCATTTGCGGCCTGAACGGTTGGAGCACCTGTCAGGGCGATCTGGGAGAGATAGCAGCATCATAAGACTTAAACAATCATGGAGGGCTGTTAATGTGCAGTGTCGACAGGTGACAGGTCTTGATCTTTATTTGGGGCTTTTCGTTTCTTCGACTGCATTTTGTTGTTGTTTTCCCTCTGTTCTCGGTTTTGTCTTCGGGCTGCGCGCCCTTTGCTTTCCTGTCTCGTCTCCTTGTTTTCATCTTTGTCGGACTTTTTTCTTTTCTCCTCCCTATTTTTTTTCCCTGAAATAAAAATGATGGCACATTAGAAAATTCGCTCAGGGTGTTGCAATTTCTGACTCCTTTGCTTTGCCATAGCCTGTAAAACCAGCCCTGGATTATTACAGTCTCCTGTTAGAAGCTGGACACTAGTACTAGTGTTTAGAAATGTCCAGCTCTTTATTGAGCTACTAAATTCAGCCACTGAACCAGCACCTCCCATCAGTCTGACTCTGAGCAAAGAGCCAGGAACTCGCTGGGGAGTCCCAGTGCTTTAGAGCTGGTATAAATACCTCACACACTCATAGCCTGCCTCCCACAGCCAGGGGCACAGCTCCATGCACTCTACCAAAACAACTGGTCTGGAGACGTCTGTGCCTGGGCCAGGTAACATTAACTATTGACTGCTCTAAATTTATCTTAGGCTGGAACCCAGAGCATATGCTGAGAGGAAATCAGCCACCATGTTACTCTCCTTCACTGCCCGTGCTCAACATCTATGTCTTTTAAAACTCCCTTTCTCCTCCCTTAATCCCCACCACACCCACATCCCAGGGGATTCTTGGAATTGCAACACAAATCCCATGACAGTGTCAGCACCGGCACGGCTAAGTGACCCTCTTCAGACTATAAAGTGGTGTTTCAAGTCTCAAGTCAAGCTTTAGACCATCATTACAAAATCAGGTATTGATACTTTATTGCTTTAAATACTCATAAAGGTTGTGAAGATTTTTTTTACTGCTACAGATGTCTCCAGTAAAGCTTCCCGTCCCCTTAGGAACATTGACACTTTGTTTATTGTTTATTTGTGGATCTGATACTGTATAGTGCATTTAAGCTTGGACATAAGGAAAAAATTCTTTATGCTGAGGGCGGTGAGACACCAGAACAGGTTGCCCAGATAAGCTGTGAAGTGTTCAAGGTCAGGCTGGATGGGGTTTTGAGCAACCTGATCTAGTGAAAGATGTCCCTGCCTGTGGCAAGGAGGGATTGGACTAGATGATCTTCAGAGGTCCCTTCCAACCCAAAACCATTCTGTGATTCCATGATTCTTTTCCTTCTATTTGGTTACAAACCTATGCGGGTACGACATTGAATCGAACTTGTATATACGCACAAGTCTAGACCAGATCAGATTTTGTCTGTGTGGAACCAGTTCATCTACTAAGCTATGCAGCTGAAATTCACCTGTGGTTAAATGAAGCCAAATGATGTCTTCAAAAGCAACCTCACTTGAGACTTTCACGGTACCATGTCATACTGACCCATATGTCTCCTTATATGGAGAAATTTCTGGCCAAGTACTAAAAAGCATCTGGCCAAACTCTGCTTTATGGAATCTTGGTAATGATACTACTGAAAATAATCCATCCTGCTTTTTTACAGCAAAAATACTTTCTCCTTTTAAATACCAGCAGAGATAATCCAGGCTTTCCTACACCAGCACTGGGGAGTTACACAAACCTGGCAATAGCCTTTGCTGTTGAGGGTGCTGAATACAGGGAACTGTGCTCATTCCAGACTTAAAATCAGAGCTGGGAGTATTTGGTGCCTCAACGGGCTCTGTGAGAGCAGGTCACGCTGGGGGAGTAGGTGCAGAGGCAGTGGCTTTGTTCTGAGAACAGATGGTCATTCAAGAAGTAGTAGGTCAGATAAAGGGAGAGATATTCAGAGGAGGTGAAGAGAAGGCAGAAAGTGAGGAGTAAGACTAAGATGGGAGGATGTTGTGTACCCTCTTCTTGTTGTGTAGCTCTGTGGACTTATTTTACAGCTTTTCTGTTCCTTGCCATCACTGCCTGAGATCGGAGAGCAAGAGAAGGTTTAGATACACATGTTAAGTAGGGACGAGCATCTGCCTTTCTCATCTGTTGTTTCTGAAACATGAAATAAAACTTTAAATGTAAAATGGCACTTCAGCTTTTAGGCAACCAGTCAGAGATTACCCTAACACACTCCCCTGAGCCTGCAGAATTCTGCTCTGAGTTTGGCAGTGCCGTCTAAGATGCACAGATGTGAGCAGGGGAGATCTGCAGAATGGGCATGACAGGCTCAGCAAGAGCTGCCACCACTGGGAGAGCTGGGAGAGCTCCATGCAGAAGTGAGCCTGCATCTTAACCAGCTGTAATGCTGTCTCTTAGTATATGAGCATAGGAGAAAATCAGCCAGTTTAAATAGAAGATTCTCCTTCAATATCATAAAAACTCTTTTAATTGTAAAGCTACAGCTATGCAGTCATGATCTGGAAGCTCCATTCAAATGACTATAAAAACACCGGGCCTTTAAAGCTGGAAAAGCTGGCAGCCCATGGCTTGGACAGGTGCACCCTTCACTGGGTTAAAAACTGGCTGGATGACCGGGCACA
>JAAGNO010007464.1:0-67568 GCA_033439905.1 Ceryle rudis
GCTTTCCATGCTAAAGGAAAGGGCTGGTAGTTGCAAAGCTGCTCGCAGTTGCTCTGTACAATGCTAATGAAAGGTATGGTTTGGATGTGTGTGTATATATTTAATATATTTATTTTATATAAAAAAAATCATTAGCTTATGATATCAGGTTAGGAGACCTGATCGAAGGAGGAATGGAGTATCAGATGAGAACTCCAAAGTCAAAGCTGAGCATCAAGCATTTAAGAACTATGAGGATTTTGCTGTAAAGTGGAAACTCTAAGAGAGGACCAAGAAGAAGAAAGAGTTGGGCGTGTGGCTACGGAAACAGCAAGTACAGGGTCAGTAAGCACCAGCCAGCCAGCACCAGCCAGGACGCAAATGTACTAATGCAGCTCTGCAAGCAGGGGAGAAAATTCAAGGCTGAGAATGGTCACGATTATCATCTTCAGATCTGTCACGAAAGAAAACTTCTTGAAGCTAAATATTATTTCTGCCCCCAAAATGAATGGGTATATACTGGCCAAATACTATATATATATTAAAAGACAAAAACTAGGAAGACAAAAAAAAGGTATCAAAGGAGAAGATTCTGGAACAGTCTTCAAATAAGGGAAACACCAAAAAAAGGAAATCATCTGAGTTTAATGTATTTGTGAGTGGAAATATTTCCCATGACGCGAACAGAATCATAATTTACTGCACTGGGAGGTTGCTGGACAGTGCTCTGGGAAGTCCTCCCCAGCCCAGAGCTCCTGTGCTCCACTGGTATGAGTCACCTTGAGCTGGATGGTGCTGCAGGATTAAGGCCTAAGGGAATTCATCATATTTAATATTAAAGACTTTACTTTGACACAATTTCAATTGACTACAACAAATCAAAGCAAACTCTGCAATAAATGTCTTCATAATGCCTTGTGCTGGAGCTGTACTTTGAAAGTCCAAAATCAATAAAAACAAAATGGTGACATATGTTTGTATTATTTGGAAAGCTAAATGCATGCAAGGGATCTGTCACTGCAGGATTAATAGAGTACAAGATGTTCTGTTTGTTGGGCATCTGATTGTCTGTCTCATAATATGAATTCTGAAATAGCTGGGGATTTCCGCTAGTGCATTTGCAGGTTTATGCTGAATTTCACATTAACAATAAATCATTCTGTATGTATAGTTCTCTCTTTTTCAATTTACTGCAACATAACTTCATCAATCCACATAGGGAATAGGGCCATACGCATAATGAGTAGAAATCTGATAATAAAATATTAAGTAAGACAACGAAACAAAAACATTTGAAATATTAATACCAAGGCTCTAAAATACCCCTCATTGCCATTCAGCCTACGTTTGGTGTGCACATACCTCTTACGTGTGGGTGGAGTGACAGCAAGAGAGCACTGGGTAGCTTGCTCTAATGACTGCAAAATAATCTACTTAAAATTAAGAAATCCATTTAACGATGATGTAAATGAAAATATGATGCATTCCGCTGTGAGTTGAAAGACATTTTTACTCTAGTTGGTAACAGTACCTTTGACCAAGTAATTACTCACTACATTAGGACCTTTTCCACCTCCTGAGTACTTCACAAAATGAACTTCAATATATTTGTTAAGACTGATCCTTGGCCATCTTGGTGGCTATCCTAATGAGGCAGAGAAGAATTCCTGGCACACCAAGGTCCCCGTGGTGCTGGACAGCTGCACAGCCAGCACTAAGCCTGTGCTTCAGCATTACCCTCGACTTCAAGCACTCCTTTGCAGCAGATATTGAAGTGCTTGCTTAAATTTGAGCACGTGCTGACACATGCTTGACAGCAGCGGGAACTCTGCATATACTTGTGGACTTACCTGAAATCAGGGCACATGCTTCTGCTCTCGCCTTTTTGGGATCTTCTGCAAATTCGGATACAGAGGCCCCTGGAATTAATCCAGTCCTGGATTCATTTTTCAAATACATCTATATTCAAAACCCACAGGCAAGGCTTTTTCAAGATCAAATGTTTTTGGTATTCCACAAAATACAGCTCTACCATCCCATGTGTCATGCAAATAGGCTCATGAATTGAGTAATTCTCCTCAGCTAACTGGGATCATATTTACTTAACTGATGTGAACAGACAAAGGAAAATATACCACTTGCTCAATGCGTGCAAAATTTATGGTATGTAGCTAACGTAACGTGTTTAACAATTTTATCCAAATTTCAATCTAGGACAAAACAAATATGTTCACATAATCTCCAGCCATATTATAGCAGTTGCATGCAGTAAGTGATTTAAAGTTTTAATTTGTCATTAAATACACTGTACACATACAGGGTTTTTTTCTTTTTAAATAATAATATGCAAAACTTCCAGAGTCATTAACAATTTAATAAGCTGTTTAAACTCTTTGAAATGCTTGATCCACGCCTATGACTTCTAAGCTTTATGCAATAATTTATCATTTTCACAAATTGCTTGTCAGTTGGGCCAAAACCCCCTGTTCTGCAATTACATAGATCAAATATATTTTCACCGAGAAAATGTTAATGGGCCTTACCTATGTCTTAGGTACAGAGAACCCAGGGAAAAATTATTCTACTGCCAGGTCATAAGACAGCAGTTTCTACATTTTATTTGTAGTAACATAAACAGTCAACAGCAATAAAGACCAAGGGGGACATACCAGACTTGACAGCATAAAGTCAACTGCAGGACACTGTTCACGCTGCTTTATGTTTCCAAAAGGTTATCACATACCTTCACCTGCAACTGGGGGATTATTTACCTAGACATCTATCCTTTTCACCTCCAACTTAGGCTCAATTTTTGCCAAAAGAGGGTGAAGTAGTAATGAAGTTGACCTTCAACATTGCAGAGCCATTTTACCTCTGCCCTACTTGAGCTGGAGTTGGGTTAGTATGGCACAAATCTGCTACACACACGTCCTGGGAAAAGGACACATGGGCAGAACCGGTAAAACATCACATTTCCCTCTGGCAATGCCAAGGTAAAACAGTGCATGGGCAGCTCAGGGATCTCCTGGGCTGGGTATTATGCAAAGAACAGAGGCAGGGAAGATTATCTTTCTATCCCTTGCCTAAATTCAGTCCAATTCATCCCGTGAGATTAAATTTATGATGAATGCAGCTGATGGCAGTTCATCAAATGAACTACCACATATATGGCACTTAGGAACATGGTTTAGTGGTGGACTTGGCAGTATTGGGTTAACAGTTGGACTCTGATCTTAAAAGGTCTTTTCCAACCCAAGCAATTCTATGATTTTATGATTCTATATATATGAGGGAAGCTCCACCAATGACCTACAGCAAAAACTTCTGGGTGTCAGCTTCGCCCTGCTGCCTTCCCACAGTAACCTGCAACCATGTAACACAGTCTGTGACCTGTACTTAGTAAAAAGCTCCTACTACAAGTAACATCAGCTTAAGTGAATACTGTTGACATGTGCAGGGCTATAATTTGACACTTTGCTCTGCCTGGTATTGGGGCATAGCCAGGATGTAAAACCAAACCTCTGACAGGTCCAGCAGTAGCTCCAAGTTTCTGAGCTCGGGAGAAAAATAGCACTGTGGAAATTTGATCAACACCATAGCTAGCTCCACCTGCTTTTCTTACCCCAGTATAACCATCCAAGGAGTTTGCGCTCTAGCTCTCCCCTGCTTCTACAGATAAGCCTTTTTTACAGCTTTCTGTTATGCCACATAATATTTAGTCAATAGGGGGAAAGTCTTACTGCATTTGAAAGTGCTTCCTACAAAGCCAGCTGACCAGTAGCCATTACTGGTTTACACCAAGACTTGCATTCTGGTTTTATTGCATTTTTAATTAATCACTGACACACTGTTCAGGAGAAACAGAACTCATCTAATATCCGCCCCCATGGACTTCAATATGCAACTCTCACTGTGGTAGGTGAAACATCCTATGGAACTCTCCGAAAAGAGAGCAGCGATGAACTCATCCAAATTCATGGACTACAGTGCACGCACGTTGTGACTGCACTCACAACTTAGTAATTCAGTCCAACTTCTGTTTTCTGCATCAGTTTATAACCCCCTGTTTTATAAGCCTGAAGTTTAGCTATTTTTAACCACAGGGGCTATAATGGTGCTTGTCAGAACACACCGGTCTCTAAATACACATGCTGGCACCTCACAATGAGGAAGCTTTACATCTTGTTCCCAGAGTCACATTGCTTTGTTTTATGTTCCTGAAGTATAAGAAAGCAATACAATTGGCCTGTCACAGCAAAGAAATTGGAAAACAACTTGGTTTTTGAAAATGCAGGTTAAGGAAGAACCTACGCGTCTCCAAGTCTGCACCTTTGAAAGCACGCTGCCTGCAGTTTGGGATGGATTTGTAAGGTGGCTTTGACATTTTGTGAACACCCCCAACCAAGCACTGCAAATTACTTTGCTCATTCCACATCCAAGATCCTACACCTTTTCAAACATTAAAAGCATGTACTACTACTTCATGTAAACTTGAAATAATAGGGCTCTGAACTCTTGTTGCCTGCCATTTAAATTGCAGAATTACTACAGAATTGAAAAGCTTTAGAGATCAAAAATGTTCAGTCTTAACTAGGACAGCCATCCAAAACAGAGCAGCATCTGCCAGCAAAGTTAGTGAAATAAGGCAAAGAGAAGTAGTACTTCTAAAAGAGATAGGGAAGCTAATGTGGTTAATTCTGTTGCCAGCAGTGAATAATGGTGGTAACAAGACTTGTAAGACTGGCATGGTAAGTGAACAGCTGGGGAGAGAAACTCTGGCTAGATGGCAAGATGAGGACTTGTACCAGTGGAAGAAGCAGCCTTGCAGTGGGCAGGTTTCCAGAGCCAGACATCATCACAGGGGTAAGAAACGTTACAGAAACATTTCAATCCTACTCTCTTTAAGCGTTTGGTACTGGGGAAAAAATGAGAGCAGGAGTCCAACAATGAATTCAGACAGTGCTAATACTTCTAATTATATGATCCTATTGCATAATTTGACACATGTAAACACCTTCTCCCTAACCTACATCCTGCAGGTCTCAACAGCATACTCTGGACTCGGTAGTAAATAACCATCATGTCAGTGGGTGAACTACACAGACACCAGGTGAAGAATCTACAGCAGACAAAAATAAAGTGGAATAGACTGCCTGTCATTAGGGACTCCAGCATTTTTTCACAAGGATCAGCTTGATTCAAAACACTGCTGAAAAAAAAGAGGTTGCTTTAATGAAGCCGAAGTCTTATTTGGATTGTAAGAAATTATATTTTCTGTCTTTCAGAGGCTTTGGAAAGATGTCCGAAGATGATGTGGTGCTTAATAGAGATGTTTATTCTTAGTTACTACGTATATTTTGTTTCAATGTCATTGTAGTTGATTCACAGTGTCTCTGGGCATTCTGAATCAGTTTTTCACTACGCAGTGTGCCACAATCTCTCATTAATATCAATGAGATATATTTAAGCCTCAAAAAGGACTCAGCAAGGAGCAAGATTAGGACAACTTGACAAAATAAGCATTGAAATAGCCTTTCTAAAAAGACCTGTAGCACTTAGCACTGCAGTTGCATGTTACACACTGTTTGTATGCCTTGCTGAATCTTAACCACAAACTTCATTAAATATGATTCCCTACAGAGGAGAATGAGTGTGCATCTTACCTGCATACATTAGCATTTTGAGGCCAGCTGAGGATGTGCATTTCCTGAAGAAGCAAGGGAGAGAACCCCAGCTGGGTTGGGAAGGTAAAGCAAAATCAAGGGAGACTGAAGCCAAGTACTGCATCACTAATGCAGCAACATCCACCAAACAGATTGAAACGGGCTAGAAAAACAAATGGAAATCTGAAAGCACAGTGTGGAGCTGTGGATTCAGGCCTTTATATAAGAGTTATATCATATAAAGGAAATAAACCGTTATTTGACTTACATTACTCACCATGCCATCCATTACAGTGGTGTTGCCAGACAAGAGTTAGGACAGATTTAGCCCCATGCAAGTTGTCTTCCAAATGCAAGTTCATAAATTATGAAATTCTGTCCCCATTTGAACACTCAAGTGGCACCAAAGTGGATATTTGTGCCTCATAGTCTCACTCTTCCACCAGTATGCAGAAATGGGAATCCTCAGGCATCCACATTTACAAATTAAGCAAACATTATTCTGTAACAAATGACTACATACTTGGAAATTATTTTAAAGCAATCTGAAAAAAAGCCTACAGGGGCTCTACAGATCTATTGCAAGACAAAAACACCATTAAACCACAAAACAATGAAAAAAACCCCATCATTTCCCATATGCTCAATGTGCAAAATAGATCTACAGCCCTTTAGGTAGCAATACTAATAAAGAAAAGTCATCTGGGTCAAATGGCATATTTCTATTTATTATTAGCATTATTTAAACCAGAGTTAAGGTGTACACAGTGTTCTAAAAACAAATAAAAACCTGACAGATTCCTTCCCTTAGAAACATACATTTTGAAGTAGGAGAATCAATGCATAATAACTTAAGTTTTTGCAGTGAAAAAAAACCTCACAACCAAAAAAAAAAAAATCTTTCCGAGTCTTTGGCTATGAAAAGAAAGGCTAATTTTTTTTTTTATTATTTTTCATTTTATTACAGAGCAAGGCACAGTCTGGGTTCAGATGGGCTTCTCCACTAACACAGCTGAAGCTACAAACAGAAATATCTCTAATTCTACCAAGCAAACATAAAACAAAAAGAAGCTCCATAAAACAAAAGAAAGCTCAGATCTCATTTGTTGGGTGCCAGCTGTGCACTATATATATTTCAGAGGGGCTCACGTGGAGTGAGACAGAGTTTCAAAGACAAGACAAGTCTCAGATGATCCCCTATCATTAAATTAACACAGAGTGTTTTATTAACCACATGTCAGTTATTGACCCTTTTTGTAGCAAAGTGTGCCTGGGTTTTTCTCAGGGTTTTAGCTGGCTCATACCTGTCAGCAAAACCTGTCAGGCTCATGCTTTCAGAGAGCTTCTAAACAAACTTCAGGGCTGCTCCTCATCAGGAGCCCAGCAGGACTGACCCCAAGAGGGGTGTCCCCCATTCCTATCCCCCTAGAGAGCCCTTGCACTCAGCAGATGACAGCAGGGCACAGACCCTCTTTGACATGGAGGCACCAGAAGAGAGCAGTGGGTTTTGGGAGCTGGAGAGCTCTGCAAGTGTCATGTATTGAAACTAGAAAAGGGGCACTTAACTGCTCAAAGATCAGGTAAGGCTTTGCTGAGTGAGCCTGACACAACAAAACCAGTCTTCTCGCCTGTCCGTGTTGCAAGCAGATGAATCATAAACTCCTTAAAAAAAAAAACAAAACCCAAAAATAAACAAACCAACAAAACAACCAACCAAAAGAGTTAAAAAAAGCTGTAAAAAACCAAAATCTCCATCCCTCATGGAAAACATCTGATTACCTTCCAGATATAGAAGAATGAATTTCTGATGCTCCAGAGCATAGCAAAACGTAAAGGAAATCCCTAAAGAACAGCAGGCATTACAGTTTTATTGTATGAAACAAGGGGCACGGATTGCTAGGGAGAAAGCCTGGTGGAATTACAAACACGACGTACCTTTCTAGATCTGAGTGACACACATGAAGTCGAGAGGTGCACACACATGCGTAAATACACAAGACCAAAATTTACAAGACTAAACAAACTGCAAAATAAATCTAACAGCACACAGCAATGGCAGGTAATGGTTTTCCTTTGATGACAAAGAGAATGGATGCACATATAGTGACAGCATTTAACTGAGCATTATAATTCATAGAAATACCCACAAAACAGCCAAATGCAGCCACTCAATATTATGTTCCCATGTCAAATGAAAACCTCTTTTTATTTTTTAATTTATTTCCCCATCCCTGAGGTTTGTCATGGAGTATTCTTAGTATGATTCAGAAAACCCCCTTCTCTCTTTCACTGGCTTTGCTAGGGCTGAATGAAACCTTTCAAGGTTTTATTTATTCCAAGGCAGGAATTTTGCCTTAGGTCATTTTATGCAGCCTTTTGAATGCTAAGTGCAAAAATACAGGCAGGCCTATGAAGAATTCCCAGTAAAGCTCACTTCCACAGGTAAGGAAATGGGGAATGTTCGTCTAATGACCAGTATGTACAATTGCTAGAAGTTGGACCATCAGCCCAATATGTGCATGAATATTCAGCCCGTAAATGGGCAAGACTAACATCTCTGTTGGGATTCCTCCTCTATTGATCATGGTGACATTGAAGTGCTCAGATCAAAGTCCACCTTCCTCAGCAATTCTTATTCATGGAAAGATACTTTACTAAAAGTCTCCTTCCATCAGTGGCAGCCACTATTTCAGTTTTCATAGAATCATAGAATGGCTTGTTTTGGAAGGGACCTTAAAGATCATCTTGTTCCAACCCCCCCCTGCCACAGGCAGGGACACCTCCCACCAGACCAGGTCGCTCAGAGCCCCATCCAACCTGGTCTTAAACACTTCCAGGTATGGAGCATCCACAACTTCTCTGGACAACCTGTTGCAGTGTCTCACCGCCCTTGTAGTAAAGAACTTCTTCCCAATGTCTGATCTAAATCTACCCTGCTCTGGTTTAAACCATTGCCCCTTGTCCTATCACCATATGCCCTTATAAAAATCCCTCCCCAGCTTTCCTGTAGGCTCCCTTCAGGTACTGGAAGGCTGCTGTTAGGTCACCTCGGAGCCTTCTTTCCTACAGGCCAAACAGACACAATTCCCTCAGCCTGTCCTTGTAGGAGAGGTACTCCAGCCCTCTGATCATCTTTGCGGCCCTCCGCTGAATCCAACAGATCCATGTCCTTCATTCCATCCTTTTCACTTGGGTCCACAGCTACAGGAGCCAAAGTGAGCTTTGATTTTCCCCTCGAGCTGGTCAGCCACAGATGTAACCCAGACTCCTTGGGTAGATGCTGTAAATCAGCGTGGTTCCCTTAACGTCCCGCTCCACAGACCTACGCCAGTAGAGAAGCTCAACCCGTGTACCTATTTTTCCTACCACCTCATTATTAAAACACAATACACAAAGAAATAATTTACATTTACAGAAGTCGAATACATAAAAAATAATTAAAACATTAAATCTTTCCAAATAAATGTGATGTACACAATTAAATTCAGCATTTAGTGTAGGGAAAAATATCCCCTTATTGATACAGAGAAGAATAGCTTTCAGGTTTGATTTTTTTTTACGATATCATCATACTTCTGTCCATCTCGTTACGATCTTCTCCCCAGCAGTCTGCATTAAGCAGTCCACGCTACTGGAAACATTACCTCCAGCCACACTTACGAGTGCTGATTTTATTTCTCTCAGTAATTTCTTTAGTGTTGTGTGTCCAGTATTTCAGCTCAGATTTACACAACACCTCTGCTATTTCCTACATGCAAGCGTATTTCTCTGAATTGGATTTCTGAATATAATACAAGAACATTTTGCTTACAAAAAAAGCTTGTTTATTAGCAACATAAAACTGTCAGTTGTTTATGCCCCACTTGTAAATACCAGGCCACATTAACATAAACTTGCCAAATGGAGGGTGGGGGAAGAGTGGGCTGTTTTCCTTGCGATCCTTCAACAGGAGACCAAAAGATAAAAATCAAGCATGAAGGGAAGAGTTACTATTCATTCTTCTAATTCACCCCTGGCTCCAAAGAGAAGACACATGGCCTGGAGGACACGAGTGTGCACAGATGTGGCCAGAGGCCCCTTATTTACTGCTTTGAGTCCCAGCCACGTTTGCCAGCTTGACTTTACAGGAGAATGCACTGGCTCGTCTTGTGAAAATATATTGTCAGGCTATATATTTTAAATGCTGTCTACCCTCCTTGTAAGAGTCAAGACCTAATCAATCCTTTATGTTATAACCAGGTGTAAGTCATGAAGGGGTTGTTATTACAAAATTTTATAGAGTGAGGCACTTAGATACTCATGCAGGAGAGAGGTGCATAAGCAGCGCACTGCGCCCTCATGTTTTCAGGAACCAGTGTGTCAAGATTTCTACCTACTGGTCAATTTTAAATGCTTTCATTTACTTTCAACCCACTGGTTTCAAATTCTAGAGTTACATCTGCTGCTGTTTTATAAAAGCAAAGTTCTCCAGCCATGGAAAGCTTCAAATTAGACTCACCAGGACTGGAACTAGATGATCCTTAAGGTCCCTTCCAACCCAGATCTATGATTCTATGATTCAGCTTGGTGGCCAGAGTTTACCATTGGCATGCTGTAGCACTGAATTGGACTTCGCACCCCTGTTTTAGGGAAATAAGGGTAGAAATTAGAGTAGAATGACAAAGAAACCTTTACAGACTGTGCAATGAGTAAAAGGTCATATTATAAAGACCGTAATCTACTCTTAAGATTAAAATCTGAAGCAACATGAAATGCAGTAGTTCAAAGTGTACACACAAAGCTCATTGTTAAGTTACCAAAATGTCAAGGCAGCAACAAATGAATCATACCTCCAGTTTACCTTAAATCACTGGAGTATAATTTCAAATGAGGAGGCCCATATAGATTTACCTAAACTCACTTCACTACCAAGAAAAGTTCAACAAATGCAGTAAGTTTTTATAAAGAGTTAAACTCTTGTTTGAGTAGTAGAATGTATTTTTATTTAGTTTAATCCCTGATTTGTCTTCCCGTTCACTCAGAATCCCACTTTAGCAAGCTTCAGGTTTGGTTAGAAATTGGGTCCCTGCTTCATTTCTTTTTAACAGTTGGTTTTTAAAAAGTCCTTTCCTGTTGAACTGCTGACCAGGCCCCTGATCTCTGCCTACCGTGGAGAAGACACAAGCCTGTGGTGGTCACTGTGGAGTAATGATGCTCACACAGTGTGGCACTGCTCATCTCACTTCTCCTGCACACCCACTGAACTACACAGCCCAAGGAATGACCTCAAGTACTTTGCTTGGTAAACAGCAATTTCAGAGGTGTCTGGGTTTAAAACCTGAACAAATTCCTTAAGAAGTGGAATTTATATGCACATTTTGCATCTGCAGATAGTGGTCAAGCTGCCCGCTCACGGATTTCCCGCAGCAGCCTGTGCTCCTCTCCCCACATTCCAGCACATCACTCCATGGATTCCTGCACAGCAAGTCCAACCTCTGGTGGTGTCTCACTCTGCTGTTTTTGTGGTAGGCGATTCTGCCTCCTGTGTAATTTGTCAAAGTAGCTGTAACTCAAAGGATCCAGTTCCCACCCACACAAATTGAACAAAATTTAGGGCAAGACAAGATACCAGGTATCCACAGTGCTATTACTATTATCTTGATAAAATAGCAGGGACACACACTCTGCCTGTCACAATTAAGGTGATAAATGCCTGTTTCTTTGAGGCTTGTTTGAAAGTCAATTATGCAGATTATTTCTAGAATACAGACAGATGGTCTTTTCCCCCATATGAGACAATCAAGTTGAACTTTGATATGTGCATAAAAATACTGTAATTTGTCAAGCTCCAATGGGGCCATTTTATCACAGATAACCAAAAGACTATATGGATTTTTGTATTTGCCTCTTTTCGATTAACACAGCCTATCTTCCTTTTTATTCAGATTTTTTTTTTTAATGGAAGCTTTGCTGTGTTTCATCTTGAAGCCAAATATTGATCTTTCAGTTTAGTCTTCAGGTTTTGATTAACGCAGAAGGTTGCCAAGCGAGTGGCTTTTTGTTTGTTTTCTGTTAATTCTTTTTTTATTATTCACTTGCTGCAGTAAATCTTGCTTTTATTGTCCAACCACTGAAAAGAAAAAATGGATTGATTTGAGCACCTAAATAATTTACAATGCAGAGCTTTTTGGAAAGACTGATGCAATGTTGACCTTCATTTTCCCCCCTTCTCTTGTTGACAATAGAACATTTTTGATTGACTTGAAAGGAAAGAAAGGAAGAAGATTGATTCTGACATGTTAATCATGGTTTAATGCAACAAAAGCTTTAGAAAATGAGTGTTTAGTAAGACATGTTTTTTAACAAAAGAAAAATAAGCTGCTGTAAGTACAAGAATTACTGTAAATGTTTTTCTTGTCTTTTTCATTCTCTGTCAGGCCAAATTTCATGCTCCTATTTAAAAAATCAGTTATATTTATTTTTTTATTCACAAATGTTCTGACCACCTGAATTCCTCTTCATCAACTCCATAATAGGTTTGCTAAGGAATAAGAATAAATGGCAAAGCTCTGATAAACATAGTAAAGGACAGTCCGAAACAGACTGGAGGAAACAAAGATCCTGGTTCTTGCAGTGACTTATGACGTCATTGGGCTCCCAAGGAAACACAACCAAATCAAAAACCTAGCTCCAATCCAATCCAGGGATGCCTTAATCCTGCTTCTAAAGCAATCCAAGTCCTCGGCAAGGCTATAAATATTAACTAACATGGTAAGTTCACAACATCTGGAGTCAATAATAGATGCTGTCTTACCTCTCCGAAGCTGACTGTTGAACAAAGTAAGGTATGTTTTGAGGTCTCCAGATAGAAAGACAAGGTATTATTAAGGTAACTTCTTAGACACTCTAAGTCTTCCTTGGCAGCGCTACCTAAAGCATATAGCACCAATCGCTGGTAAACAAATCATACAGGGTTAGATCCAGCCAGGTATTAAGCCAACAGGTATTTAGTTGGAACATTCTATATACTTTAGCTCTAAGAGGCTAAGGTTTATTATCACGGTTCAGAAGGAGGCATAGCTATCAGAGTCACCAAGCCCCACAATGTTTCTGCAGAACATATAAACCCACACTTCAAACAACTTCTCAATCTACTCAAAGTACCTGCATTATCTAAAACTTTCTGGTCAGCATGTCTCAATAAACACACTGTTCTGTAATAATAAACACACTGTTCTGAAACAGTGCTTTGAACACCTTCAGTTTTCCCAAGTCAGAAAGTTGCTCTCACCCTGTCAATGGTACCAGCTCTGACTCCATCCACCTTCCAAACAGGAACACACTGCACAGTAACCTACCAGCCGTGCTGGGCTGGGGCAATTACTGCTGAATGTGTCAACAGTTTTACCATTTTTTCTTTTCCAGTGATTGTTCAATGTCTCTGGATATGTAGCACCTTCGTTGAAGACAATGCAGTTAACTCCACATTTTCATTGGCATCATTAATTAAAAAAAAAAAAAAAAAAGAAAAAAATTGGCTGCATATCAATAAAATGCTGTGTAAAGATGGTAATAAATATTCATCTTTTCTCTTGGGAATGTACTACCTCATTTTCACTCCAGTGGAATATAATTCCAGCCAGCACTCATGGGTCTAGTAATTCATGTGTTACTATACATCTGCCAGATACACATGTGTACTAGCTCCATATGCTAAAGATTATTTCTGTATTCTCTTAGAATACAAATTAAATTAGGCCATTATCTCAGTAAGGTTCTGATCCATCAAATATTCAGTATCACCATAGAAGTAGTGAAACTGAAGATATGCTTAACTCCTCTGGACTGGAGCGTAAATTAGATTTCCAAATAGAACAACATATGTCTTAAATGTCAAGCTATACCCGAAGTCAACACTGTCCTTATGGACCACTCTGTTTCAGGCAGTTGTATTTTTTTAATTAAATCATAATTTTAACACAACCCAATCTCTCTTCTGGTCACCACCTACTTATATTACACACAGAAAAATGCCCTAAAAGAAGAGCAAGCCTTGTGTCTTTCAATTATCAACTCCTATTCTCTCCATTCTATCCAGATGCTACTGAGACTAATAATTTTCCTTGTATGAATAACATTATGTATGCACCTGGTAAGCACAAGTGTATTCCAGGACTGCTTATTTCTATGATTTTGGCTGCTCACAGAAAATTTGCACATGGGGTGAGTTTTCTGTAAAGATCAAGAAGGCTAAACAATAATAGGTTACACCAAATCTGGACAACTTACATGTGGAAAGAATGTGAAGCCTGGAAAACTTTGGTGGTCTGTAAATCTATAAAAGGAAACTCAACTAATTTTCATGAAAGTCTGTTCACAGCAAGTAATTGCAAGTCCAGGTTTGTAAACAGGACATTTCAGTGGCCTTACCCTCTCCAGGGAATGTGTCCCTATAACAAGATCATCTTTATAATTAGCCGTGTCCGCTTTGTTTGGCACGTGTAGAGGCTCATCTATGCTAATGGATGTCAGATCAAACCTCACAAGTGTTCTCAGTTCCTTTCCTTCTCTGCTTTGTCTGAGAGGAAGAGTTTGCCATTATTCTAAGATAAGAATGGAACTTCCTTTAACTGGTTCTTCGTCCAGGCTGTTAGCGCCTTGCAGGCCAGTTAGCCCAACTAACTGGGAGCATTCAAACATGTGTACACAACTGCATTCTCTGCTTTAACATGCCAAACAACATATAGTCAAAAACCAGATTTGTTGATGGATACGTGGAAGGTGAGAATGATCACTGACTTCGATGAGACAAAGCCCAGGGCAATAGCAGTGTGACACAGCCTCTCTGAGTCCACTTCTCTCTCCTACTCTCACCTACTCACCTTCTCTGGCCAAATGGTGATCAGGCAATTGCGTCCACAACCTTTCATGCAAGCCCACAGCAACTGGGATTTTCAGATCTGTCTAGTGGACCTGATCAGCTTAGCTTCTAAGTTCATCTAAGATCAATCTCTCTCACTACAGCTATACTCATATATGAACTATTTCTTTAATTTAACAATGAAGGATGAAACTTTGTAGCATAGGACATATTTAAAATTGGATCAAGCACCAATTTGTAGAAATCATAAATGAACTTACTAGGTCAGATGACCTCAGCACGTGTGTAAACTCTTAACATTTCCACTGCCTGCATTCATAAATTTGATTGCGTATCGTACATCAGCTCATTTTAACGTGACCCCCAGCACCCACTCTCTGCCACACCATTACACCGTGGCACTCTGTGCAAAGTGCTAGGAGAGCAAATGCAACAACGTGCAACTCCTGCTTGGAAAAGTACATTGTACTGCCTTTGCATTTTCAGGTGAGAAAGCACAGAACACAAAAGGATGAATGCACGCTAACAAAGCAAGAATATACAAGATGACAAGTGAAAGTTTTTTAACTTATTTTTAAAAGCACACCATAGGCAAGAGAAGATGCCAGTGATGAACGTTTTCAATAAACCAAATTCATTATCATCAAGTAAAGAAATCAAAAAACTCTTGAACCCTGCACATCCTTAAAGGCACTCGTGCTATTTTCAATTGTGCTTAAGTTTACAAGGACGAATCAGACCCTTGAAACAAACAATTTCAATTTTAAGGGTGTCCTTGAAAGACTGCAGCCATATACAAATAAGTTCCAGGATACAGAAGAAAGCCACATAAATAACAAAAAGAAACTCAGGGTGAATGTCAGCAATTGAAAACATACATGCAACAGCTGCAAAATAAATTACTATAGTCAAAGCCGCTCCTCAGACTCAAGAACTCATACAGCAGTCTTTTAAAGGTCAACACTGGTCAGTCACATTGGAAAATAAGTCCAAGAATATGAAATCTGGTGTTCAAATGATTTCTTTGCCCAGAGGTCCTTATTAGAAAGGTAATCTCTTTTCTATCACTGTTTAATAACATATCATTACTTTGTAAAGTGCTTTAAAATACCTGGAGTACAAAAGATGATATTTAAACCCAATTCATTTTATTCCATAAAAAAAAATAAAATTAAAAAAACCTAGAAAGAAGAGGATAAAGATGTTAATTTTACTGACAATTTTGTAACGCTCCTTGAGAGAGAGCAAACAGCCATAACTCAAAAATTACATTGTAACCACAGGCCATTTTAGCACGTGAAAAGTACCAAGTGATGATAATTTCTCCACTGACTTTAATTAAGCTTCTTGAAGCCTCTCTCACACTCTCCTTCCCCCTCTATTTGTTATTAAAAAAAGTGAAGTTCCCCCCCAGGTGAATTTTGCCAAATGCTCGTAGTTCCAGTGTCAGAACCATGCCTTGCATAATGGAAAGTTTACATGAAAAGTCAAGGTTTTGATGAATGTCACACTTGAAAGCCAATTAAGTGGGCTGAAAGGAAGACACAATTTCCCATTGTCTAATTGCCTCACAGCACCTTCAAGGTAATAAATTTGTCACATTGAATTATTAATGAGAAACGAATATTTGACTTGCAGCCTTGAATAGAAAGTAGTTCATTATCGGTTGGCATTGTTCCTTCCAAATAAAGAGAGGGGCACGATGGGAGCTAAGGAAAAGATGTCAGAGAAAGCTTCTCCTCGCATCACTGTCTCGCACGCTGAATGCACCTTTTGCTTTAACGTCCTGTAAAAATTCCAATAAGGGAGAAAAAATGATGGTGTCTCTAATTCCTAATTTTCTTTGGCCTTTGCAGCCCGACGAATAAACTTCCATCTGGATTCCCCCAAACACACTCTTTTACTGGATCGCTTCAAACACAAAGGCTGTAAAATTTTTAAAATTGGCTACATAAAAGTACAAAGAACACAATAAAGCAGAGGCCAGTTTTATGTGGCTCTTAAAGGCTTTCTGCCTTATCTCCTCTGCAAAGCATTGCTCATACACATGGGGGGAGACAGGGAGATCAGTGTATTTATTCTTGCTCCGCAGCTGCTGAAGCAAAGGTAACGCCCTTGAAAAGCATTTATTTCAGCACAGGAGACCTTTATCATGGTAAAGGACTCTCCGCTACACATCCTCTGCACAATGAAACAAGTCGAAACAAAATGAAATCTAGGTCCTTGGTTTGGGGTTAGATCTGTATCTGAAAAGGGAATTATGAAGTAGAGTTCATGTGGACATATCTTGGCCTTCCCGACAGCCCAGATTCTGGCTCTGTAATGCCTGGGACCTCCTGTGAGTTAGGGATGGGCACATCAATAGACACCTAGAGGTAAGGAAACAGAAGTGTATTTTCGGTTCCACCGCTATCAGTCAGTAAGGTTCCACGTCCTTTCTCTCCCACCCAGCATTATGATGCCCTGGGCATGGCCACACCAGAGAAACATCTGTGCAAGCAGCTTGTAAGGCCTGTGGCTCATGGTGCACAAAGTGGTAACACAACAGCAGCGCTCTCTTGCGTTTTCCAAATGGAGGTGGAAAATTGCAAAAAAAAAGGAAAGGAGCAAAATCATGGGCCACAAAAAAATAGCTTTAAAAAGAAAATTAGAACGTGATGCTTGTTCGTGGAAGTAACTATGGGTCCTGTTTTATTTTTTCTACTCATAAGATTGAAAGTTTTAGAGAATAGGCAGAACATCTTAAAAGCACCCAGTGCTGGTACTGGTTCTCCAAGAAGAGTTTGGGTCCTGTTTGCTCTCTAGATACTCCCACTGGATAAAGCACACCACAGGTCAGCGTGCCCCACATCTACTGCTTTGTCTTTTTGAAAGATATCATTAGCTGGGAGAAGAATGCCTTGTATTCAGAAGGTACTGGGGGAAAGATGAGAGAGGAAAGGGCCAGTCTGTATTCTTGTCGTGAAAACCTAGGCAAGAACACAAGGCCTGCTACCACTTGCATATAATTCAACCATCACTTGAAAACTACTCTGGAAAATGCCTGTTCATTTCTACAGCAAGAATTTAAGATCAGCAATTTGAACCACAAGGCTCTAGTTGAGCACTTCCAAAGGACTGTTCATAACTCCAAGATAGCAAGAGTACCAAGATCCCTTTCCTCTTTCATCTCAAGATCAACAAAATCAGCTTCTTTGGTGCCTCACCATTTCAGAACTCAAACAGTCCACCAAAAGCATCTTTAAAACACTCCCATCCACACTTTATACAAGGATTCTCCCAGTGATATTTAAAAGCAAGATTAATACCCACTTACCAGCTGCTCCATAAACAGGTAATCACAGCCAGTCATTACAAACTCTCAGAGTGCAGAGGGTCAAGAAGCTGCTTCTCACCTGAATTATAACCACTTCTTCCCAAAAGAAAACCTGGTAACAGTTCAGATCTCTTATCACTCCAGTCTGAACAACAGCCACTGGGATTTAGGGAACAAGAGCAGAGAGGAGGGAGGACAGAATGCTCAGTGAGACCCTGGGGGCTCAGGAGCGCAGGGCGGCCAGCGGTAGGAAACACTCAGCAGCCAGTCCCCAGCTTTGCTGCTGTAATATTACAGCATCGTTCGCTGCATTCCAGGAACTCCAGAGCATTCGTGCACAGAAGAGCAAAGGAGAAACCAAACTCTAGTTACAGAGCTTGCAGTGAAGCAGCCTTGGACTTTAATACTGCTGCTTCTGTGGGGTTTGGCTGCAGTCCTGTGTAAAGACCAAATCTTGTTCTCCTTGGGCAGAAGCTAAAGTTCTGTTAAGACTCTTTTGAGATGCAATATTTGCCAGAGAGGTTTGTCGATCTGAAGAGGTGCTTGAAGGGCCTATTCCAAATCCTAGTGTGAGCCCTTAGCAAAAAACACCTCTCAGATGCCAGCTTTTCTGGCACTTTATCAGAGCTCTGTAGAGATGAGAATGCCTTGGGGTTTCAGCAGCTTTAATTTTGCAATGAATTTGACTTGGTGCCTTTCATGTATGTACCAATAAGACCTGGAGAAGAAACCTTAGAAGTTAATGAATAGGACAGGGAGATTTAGAGATTTGGGCATATAATTACTATAGCAACATGTGCTCTTTCTTGCACTACACCATGAGATCTTCTATTAGGCATGCTGCAGTAAACCAAATAAATCACAGGTCACAAAATACAGCAATAAATCCTGTCCATATTAAATTGCAAAGCAATTAAAACTGGTACGGTATTCTCATTTCAAATTCACTAATAACAGTAGAAAAAAATTCTGACTACAAGTGCATCCAAAGCAGCCTCTGTAGTGTTTCTTCAATGATTACTAACATGAAGCCCTGCTTTTCCCATCAGGGCCAGACACATGAAGGTTTTTAGATAGATAAATGTGCAGCAGGCTCTTCCTAAGGCTTTATAAAAGTTTCTTGATTGTGTAGATCCCTAATTCCACTGATACTTGTTAGTGAAATAATCATACACTTAAATTCCACTCTACGGAAGCCCACCAAAATGGGCACCTTCATCTAAGTTTTTGCAGAACACTGAACAGTACTATTTACACTGCTTATTAGCAACTTGATTTTTCATCTCTCAGTCCAATCTCCATCCAGGGTCAATTCAACAAACAACAGAAGGCAAAACAGGCGTAGCCCTTAGTGCTACTCTACACATACTGTTCAAGGGCCTGAGCAGGGCCAGACCTCATACTTCCACTGTGCCTGGCAAATAGAAAATCAATCCCTCAAAATCTTTCCAGCCAGAATCTTTCATTAGTGCTGAAACAACAGCAACAAAATGAATTTACTCCTATAAAAGCTGACAAGACAATAGTGAAATATTCATTATTATCCCTGACTTACAGGGCAAGTCAAGACTTTAGTCACCCGTGTCTCAATATACTCTTGCTACAGATGGTGAACAGTTTTCAACCGATTTCAGAGTAAAGCATCTTCTACAACTGAAATTAAACCTACAGCTGAGATTAAACGCAAGCTTTCATTACACATGCAGTAGATTTTACTATTCCATTGCTTTTCACATTGGTCACCTGGCAGTAGTTATGTATCCGCCTCAGAAACTGAGATGCAGCAATTAGATACCCTGTTAGACAATGGTATTGCTCAGCCCTGTGCTTGCACTCAGTGCAGTGACTCCCAGTACATCACCAAGCCACTTTTAAAGAGCAGCCAACATCTCCTGGCAACCTATGAAAAATGGTCTATTTTGAAACAATTTTGCCTCTGCGTGATATATGTTCTGTTTTTCCTTTCCCCTCACTCTTCATTACTAACAACATTTGCATGAAAAATAGCATCTTCCTTCTTCAAAAAGTTCACCCACTCCTGCTGCTGCTATTTTATTTTTTTTCTTTTTTCTCCTCTGCACTTGAACTCATAATCCTCTCTTTGTGCAGCTACAGTGGGGTGCTGTGAAAATGACGGTGGTATAGGCAAAGAGAAGAAAACGTAGCTGCTGCTGAGTTCTCAGGAGGAAGGCTGGGTGCCAGTGTCACCCCTGGTAATCAGTGCAGAAACCAAATGGTCAGCTGCCAACATCACATTCTGCCACCCTCCGTAGCAGTTCTCTGACTGCCAGCGCCAGCAGCTGTAAACTGGGCTGGAATTTCCACAGGCATGCAACACATCTGTCCCCACTGTGCAACACAGCACAGGGGGAGATAACCTCTGCCCCTTCTCCCAGCACTGCACTCCCAGGGATGGCACAGATCACCAGAGCCTCTGGAGATGCCACTCCTGAATCAGATACAAGCAGGCACCACCACGGGTGGGAGGGACAATGACTACAACACCCTCTGCAGCACCCCTGCTCAGTTCAATTCCATTTGGGAGACTAGTGCAGAGGCCTTTGTTTTTTATTCTTTAGAAGTGGTTGACTGGTGCCTCTCACCCCTTTCCCCTCTGCACTATGCACCAGCTGGTGCCCATGCAAACACCCTTCTCCCACACTGAACCTCGCCCTCCTGGGGGACCACCTGTAAAACCAACGCAGAGCTTTGCTCACTCATCCCAGTCCCTTTTTAAAATCCCTCAATGACAAAAAAAGAGCCTCCCAACATGCAAGTCCCTACTACTGGCTGATGCCACCCTGTGTCTCCACCAGTTGCTTCCCGTCCCCGATCAGCATCGTCTTTTGGGCGACCGCATCTTTGCAGCCACTGGGATTTTGGTGCACAGATAACACAGCAGCTTGCTCTGGCACCAGGAACAGTGCATATAAATAACAAGCAAGGGTGAAATATGAAAAGCACAGGCATATGCTCATTTTACTCATTTCCCACTGTTTTTGCTGGTCTTTAATCCCTAAACATCAAGCCAAACAATGAAATTATGTTTATGGCGGAATAAGATCGAGGGGACTCAGTCCAGTCATTTTTAACTCGTGTAAAACTAATACAAAAAAATGTTTCTAGCATAGAGCTGGAGGACTCAACTTCCCAGGGAGAATGTTATTTCTGCAAGAGCGGGGCTGAAGAAATTTACCCCAGCACAGAGGAAACAAGAACCACCTACATGCAGGAAAAAATTAGCCCAGAGTGATGTAAGTGGTGCGCAGACCTTGCGCTGGCCCTCGGCAGGGGCTGAATTTCTCCCAGCGTGCCCATTCCCACGCAAAGATACAAAGCATGTTGCTATCAGAGTGCCTGCCCCAGAGCATCACTGCAGCCATCAAACTGCTATTCTCTACTTTCCTTTTCCAGGATGCAATTACTTAGATTGCATTATGGCTCCAGAATAAAGTGGGGGGAGCGGGGGGCAGGGGGAGAAGTCAACAGGAGCTACCACACTCTGTAAGTCCTCAAAAGATGCCCGTGTCAGTCACGCTGTGCCTTTTCCTTTCTTAGGAGGAGCTGCCAACTACCATGCTTTCTGTCCCTCCCACCTTCTTATCACAATTACTATAATCGTCTGATTATTCCTTTCTATGAAGTGGACAAAAACATCAATCATTTTAACCAAATGTTTTAGGAAGTGAAGTTTAGCTTTCAAAGGGTGGCTATTTCCATGAAATATGTTATTATTCATAATGGCTTTAAACAGAATCTGTTTTCCCTGAACGCCTGAACACAAGTTGAGAGCTCTTTCATCTTCTTGTGTTCACCCATTTTATTTTTCATACACATGGCGGGCTGTATTCAGCCATGCAGCTCTGTAAAATACAAGGGATCCATATACAATGAACCTGATTTACTGAGCAAACGTAGTCTCCTCAAATCCAGTAATATATGAACGGCAAAGGCAGCGGGGAGAGGAGAGCAGCAGCTGAAAGCCAGCCACCAGACAAAGGTAAAGTACTGCAAATGGAGAGAGAAGAAATGGGGGAAGCCATAGGTCCCAGCATCTCTGTGTGAAGTAATTAAGCCTGTGAATTAAGAAAGCAATAGAACAGTCATGTGCCTAAGAGATGAAAACTGTGTCTTTGTCTCCTAAGGTGAGGCATAATTTCTGCAGCCATAAGATTGCCAGTGATAGAGCGCAGGTGGATGCGAACACATCCTGCGCCACGGGGCCCAGTGACACCAGGCCATTTTACTTTGCTCTGCACAACCATTTGGCAGCTGGAAAGACGGAGGCTGTGGACTGGGACAGGTCCCCGAGCACTCTGGACAGGAGCGTGAAGGTCAGCAGAAGCCACACGAAGGAGCGCGCTCGTTGCAGCCTGGAGAGCATGGGCCCCTCCCAGTTGATTTAACAAGAGTGGTGGGAAATGAGACTCCAGCTCTGCCTGTGCCTTCTCACTAAAGTTTTCCTCTCACTGGTTTTTAAAGCAATAAACACAAAGGCAAAAAAAAGATACTTTAAGGAAAATCAATGTTTTTAAGAGAAAACATCAATGTAATTCAAACAGCCTGAGTCAACTGCCTATAGTAAATTAAGTTTAAAATTTTAACAAACTGTCATGTAAAACTGGTGGTGTCTGACAAATTGAATTACGATAGCAATACATCACTCACAAAAGTATTATTGATAGTGACAGGAAGATATTGAATTTAAATTATTCATTTTTATTGATTAAATGGTATGTCTTCACCAAGAATGGCGCAAAACATCTGACAAACATTCGAGAGCCATATTTTAGCTCCTGGAATAAATATCTGTCAATCCAGTCATGCTGGGCTTTTGTGTATTCCCCTGCAGTGGATCAAGTCAGCATTAAAACTTCACACAGGAAGAACTATTCACTCACATTTCTTCCTGCAATCACCGAGCTGCAAAACACACCTTCACCTTCCAGAGACCATTTTAAAAGCTGTTTCTGTGAAAATGCAGGGGTTAGATGCTACCTGTGAGCCGCTGCTTTCGCCCACCCTACAATTCAGGGCAGGCATCTGACTCAGGAGAGGCACCTTGGCTCAGCATCAGCAACAAGATGCCACCCCCTGCTGCTAATTCCCTCAGGCCAGCACTAATAAGGAGGTTTCAGCTGGAGACCGGGCCTTCAAGTCTTTCAGCAAAACCAGGCTGAACTTCATTCCCTGCCAGCAGTAGTGAGATCCCAAACAAAATGAAAGGAGTAATTGCTTTCTGAGCTGGAAGAGTGATCCAAGCCACACGGAGAATACTGACCTTAAGCAGCTCTAACACATGTATACAGAGAAGAAAAATAATCAGGGAACAGAAAGTCATGTTGGCTTCAATAACCAACATGCACCACTGCCCCTCAAACTATTACCCATGAAAAGTCCTGGGGATTGTTATTTCATTTAAGCTCCCTAGCTTCCTTGGCCAACTTCTGTCTTTTGAGGTTTTCACTATGATGGCACTGAACATCATACATAGAATGGGAAAAGAAAGCTATGCCAGCAAAGAAGCTATTCTGGAAGCAACAGAATAAATTTGAAAACTTCACCCAGACCAAAATCAAGCAAAATCTCACACGGGAAGGAGGCATCTTATATCCAAACATGTGCCTTTTCTATTCTTCAGCCACAGTAGCTTTCACATGCCCATAAAATCTCAGGCTTTCCTCTATCCTAAGAGAGGGAATGTCAAACTGAGAGTTCAGATATATTTGTGCTGTTAATATTTTTGCTTCTCTGCACAGACTTAGGGACTGAAGGAAAATAAATCAACACGCATACACATCTGGGTGATCTTCATGCATGATGAAGGATTGCAGAACTAGTGGATGCACAGTCTTCAGCTTCCTGTAGGAGCTCACTCTCACCTCAGGGCACCTAGGGGTGAAGCCATCTTTTCACATCTACACGCTGGGTAACCTACTCAGGGGCTGTGCACATCATCAACACGTAGATGAATAAATGTCAAATAAACCTTTCATCATAATGCATCTGCAGTGGATTTGTAGGAGAACCTGAAGTTCTACTGCCTTTGTCTATGTCCAAACATAACACAGCGCTACAATGCCACACCGGGCTGGATAATCCTACTGGGCTATTATGTGACTAGTTTTCTCTTTAAAACATAAGATTTGAGTCCTCATAGCTCGAGCCCACAATGTTACCAGCAATACTATCATAAGATTATTCTTTAATAAGAAAATCTATTATTATTCCAGACTGGCAACATTTGTGTGCAAGTGCCGATGAAGAGATGCACTTCCATACATTTAGGATCTCAGGCTGTGATCAGCATTAGCTTTCTGATAAGCCACCAGAGCAGAGTGTTCTCGGCATGCTGCACATGGTGGAGCTCAGGGCACGAGCGATTCATTAGCTGGTCCCAGGACACACAGCCCAACATGGCCCAAACAAGTCTGGAAGATCCGTTTTACCATTAGCCAGTGGTTCCTCCTATGCTTAATGTTAATGTTTAAGTTTGTCTTCCACAGGAAATTATTCACTCCTCTTCTGAATTGTCAAGAGGGAATGGAAATGTAGTGCAGCAGCTTTGTGTCAGTGAAATGTTTCACTGGAGCATTAATACAGGAGCAGTGCACTTTATTCTTTTCCCTGGTCGGCAGAACAAGATAGAAATAAATAAGATTATATTAAAGAAAAGCTCTACAAAGTTAACAAACTTGTTTAGATACTAGGTTGATGTAAAGGGGGTTTGGGACTGGGTGGTCTTTTTTTGGGGTTGTTTTGGTTTTTTGTTTGTTTTTTTTCCCTCCTCAGAAAAAAACTCTTCATCTGCCTCCAGCTGACATTTTTATTTCTTTTACATGAAGAAAAACTGTCTGTTGGTACAAGAAAGTTCAGACTACTGCCTGGATTATTTCTGTCTACCTGAAATAAAAAGGAATTTGTTTCATATACTTGACCTTTGATAAACTACTATACAATAAATCCTTTTCATTTCCCTCTGAATGGGTATTTGGGCTGGTATATACAGCACCTTTCAGCAGCTCTGAGAAACTTCAACAAGAGACCATGGAAAATTAGTTTGTTCCTAACATGACTATGCCCTTGTTTAAAAGTTCTCTGTGATCCATCAGACAAATACATCAAATAAAGAACCTCGATGTTTAAATGATTCACAGCTACTCTACCAAAAAACAATGAATCCAAGATGTTTCAATACCTCTTAACACCTTAACAGACAGTTTAAGCATCCACTTCTTAAAAGTCCTACTTTTAACACATTTCAGTTATTCAACAGAATGATGCTGAACCATGAAATCAAGTGGAACTTCCCATTCCTAATCTCCCACCAGTATTTCACAACTCATCCCCTTCACACCAAATACACAGTGGAAACCTTTGGATCAATCCCCAAAGGTCTACAACACTGGAATAAAAACTTGGACAAGATTTCCAGATGCCTTTTTAAATCCAGAGGCTAGGCCCTCTATTTTGTGGAGGCCACTGGATGAAATCTGGGTTCCTATGACTTCCAGTGGCTGCAGATTCCCATTAGCGAGAATCTCCTGTTGGCAAGAACTCAGCCCAACCACCTCCCAGTTACAGCATCACACTGGTCATGGCAGAAAAATTAGCTCAGGAAACCTAAAATAGACAGATAAGATGTTTTTCTGCTAACAGGTGATAATCTGTAACTGCCGAGAGGGTTGAGCAAAAGAGATGAGATTTGGGAGGTAAACAAAAAGGTTGCATCCTATTCCTCCAACTGAGAGAAATCTTCATCTTTTTTCCCTACGGTGAAGAATTTCCAGGTATTTCTGAATGTCTGATTTCTCAGCAGACAAATCTGGAAAAGAATCTAATCATGCTGATAAACCCCCTTTTATTTTCTACCTAATCCAGACCTGCCTTCTGCCAATTCCTCTGCACTCCTATAAGAGAAGAAATTCAGCAAGCCCTTCCTCTGCATGATTGTTTTGCAACCTGCTAGTTACTATTTCCTGAATCTTTATATTGCAATAAAAATGATGAATACCAGGGAACTGCAGGATTTTTTTTTAACAATTTTCGGTAATTTTCTCAGTTATTCAGCAAGGTGTTTCTATTGTGTAGCTTTACTTTTCTGCACATCTGTCCTATTATTCAGTGATCAATGCTAAACAAAAGCAGTTGTCCAGATCCTCAGGAAGTAAGTCCTACGTAGACAACAACAATTAAAAAGCCATAAACCTGCTGGGTGCAGTTCTCAGATGCAGAAATGTCCAGCTGAAAACATCCACATAGGCTGGCCGCATCAGTGTGCCTCTAATTACATCATCACACAGAAAATTTCTGAAAAGATCTATTTCATCTTGAGTTCAGCCAAGTGAATAAAGCAACGTGTAAGCACTGCCTGCAATGATTTCTGTGCTGCTCCGCTTACGCACTACATGCTGCCCAGCCTCTGTAATAAACAAGTCGCATAGTTCGGGGCAGTTTCTGTACTAATAACTGCTCTAAATCAGGGCAGAAAAAAAAAAAAAGCACTGATTTTGGAATGCAAATAATGAGAAGGACCAAGACTGCGTAGCAGAAAACAGCAGATTTCTGTTTTGCTTTAATTGCTCTACCTTACCACCTCAAGTTTTCTTAGTGTCATCTGTTATTTCCACAGCTTTTATTTTTTTTCCCCAGTGATAAAAGACTTTCCATCACACAGAGCTATTTCCTAGACAGCAGCAGATGCTCCGTCTTGCACTGTGTGCTCCCTGCAAAGTCCCTGAGAGCTGCAGGTCCCTGCACCGATTGGGGCTTTACCTCCCCTGCCAAGCCCCAGCGATGCTCTGACGCAGTGTAACTCCACTCTGGCAGAGACCCAGCTCTGTCATTTTATCATGAGGAAAACCATGGGGAGGCGAATACAGCACTGACCTCTCCCAGTGAAGACCAGCCCCACCGTGTCTCCATTAGGATTTTACAGCAGAACAGCTGACACACACAGAGCTTGCACAGGGCACGGGTGAAGGAGGCAGCTGCCAGGATGCTGCCTGTAGGAAAGCACAGTCTGTTTGCTTTGTTTGCCAGAAGAGACTGATATGGACTCTCTCAAACGTGTACAACCTACCTCTGTGAGAAGAGGGAGATGTGCAGGGTTGGCACAGGGGACAGCTCCAGCCACTGCATCCTACCCTGGCCCTTGGGACCCTTCTCACCAGGGTCTGATTCCACTTTTTGTGTGCCAGCCCTACACCACTTGTTTTCCCTCCCTCCTCTTTTTTTGAAGCTGTGGTCCCTTCCCCAGCAAGCTGGGAGCACAAGAGGAGGATAGGGAAGAATGCTACTTCTGCTAGAGATGGAGGGCTGGACATAGGGCAATGCAAAGTGGGATTTCTACAAGTCCCACAGAGGTGAGATAGTGGGGAAAAAAAGGGAATCCCCAGTGGGGTAAGAGGGGAAGAGAGACTCCCTGGAAAAAAAAAAAATGGAAAAAAAAAAAAAAGTCTCTGCATAGCACCCTATTCTTACAGGGAACTATCCTGGTTTCAGTGGGATAGAATTCCAGGCCAGCCATGGTCTTCAGGCCATTACTCATCTGATGTCAGCCAGGGCAGCTACCCCAGGCTGGCTCCAGGTGCAGCCCAGACCAGAAACACCATGCTCAGTATAAAGGGGGAAGTTTGCTGAGGACAGGGGCTCAGGCTCAGGCTCCTCCTGATCCTGCTTCTCCCAATCCCTGCAGGAGCTCACTTATTCTGCTCCCAAGGGCTGTGCTGTCCTGTTTATTGTGACCACCACACATTCACTGGGCTGAGTATAACTTTGTGTACTGTATATTGGCTTTGGTATTAGTTTTGCTAATTAGATTTTCATTAATCAGGCTGGCTGGACTTGGAAGGAACCTTGAAGATCATTTAGTTCCAATCCCCCTGCCACGGGAAGGGACACCTCCCACTAGACCAGGTTGCTCAAAGCCCCGTTCAAGCTGGTCTTGAACATATCCAGTGACGGAGCACCCACAACTTCCCCAGGCAACCTGTTCCAGTGTCTCACCACCCACATAGTGAAGAAATCAAACCCATTTTCATTTCAACCCACAGGTCTCCTCTCCTCTTTCTAATTCCCACTCTCTGCTGGGGAGGGCTTATCAGGTGGTAGAAGAACCACTGTAGTTTAGCCCCAGATATGGGGTAAACAAAGACAAGAATCTACTGTATTGCCACTGCAAAGCCCAGTCCCTGTGGCCAGGATGCCATGAGACAGCTATGCTTGCACTGTGCTGACAGCAAGCACAGCCACACACAACACCTTTTCTGACAGTGAAAACACAGCTAATGCTATTCTTATTTAGAAGCATAAATGCAAGGATTGTGATTGGAAAGCACCAGCAGCAAATGACTTGCCAACCTTCACTGCGTGTGTCAGCAGCAGCGCTTTAGCAAGCAGACAGTGCCCTCCCCGTGCCTGCGGCAGGGCTGGCAAGAGCAGTGTCTGCACACAGCTGGATCTACCAGGGCACAGACCTGGACAACAGGCTTTGCTTTATTTACCTTTCATCCTTGACACCCGTGCTACAACAGATATACTTCACCCCTAAGGTAAGGGCAACACGCAATTCAAATTGCCATCAGCAGCTGGAGCTGATGAAGTTACAGGGCCCGTGGTGCCAAGCGGAGGAGGAGAGCCAGTAACCCACAGGCTCACCCTGACCGTGCTGACACCACCACACACCTTTAGAACAACTGCCAGGTGCTGTTCTGGGGCTGGCACAGAAGAGTGGCGCAGACCAAACCGCTCTCCTACTGAGGCTGCAACAGCGGCACTTGTTAGTCCCACCAGCACTGCCTTTAGGGTTTCAGATTCAACTTTGAACAAAAAACAAGAGGAAAATCTTGCTGTTTAGGTAAATAGAAAAGCAGCTTTGCCCAAGTACAAAGAAAACTCAATATCTTTTATTGTTCTGGCCACATGTTGAGTTTTGGCAATTATTAGCTGGGAAAGTGTAGAAAATTGCTTAACTGTTTCAGAAGATGATATTTCTGGAGATTCCTCTTGTTCTTTCAAAAGGATCATGTGAAATTGCTCTTGATTCCACCCACCACTAAAGCCAAGGGAATAACAAACACTGCTAAGAAAGCTAAATGGCAGCTTATCCACAGACAACAAATTCTCATTGCTGATGGATATACAACCAAGGGTGCTCCTGAGCTTCCAAGAAGTTTAATCAGCCCAAGCTGATAGAAAACCAGTCCCAGCATGGCTTGCACGAAGGACTTACAGAAAGGAATAGAAACTAATCCCCCTTTTCAAGGAACCCTCAACCCCAAGAATGGGTCAGCCTGGAGGTGTATGAAAGGTCCAACTGGCCCAGAAAAGGAACCAAATGCCAACCTTTGTTCATCCTTTCCCCTACTGTTTGCCCACACCCCTTCCACACAATGGCTACACAGGGTATTTTTTGACCTGTGCAAGAACTCTCTTAATACAATTGGCAGCTTCAGATAGAAGCATCCATGATACACTTTGGAAAGTTAATGAAATCTGCCCACTAGAAAGGCTGAGAAATTGTTGTCCTTCAGCTGTGTCATATTTACTCTCCAGGGCTATTTCCTTTTCAAAGCAGTGCGTGGGTAGGAATAACTTTCCTTCTTGTGGCAGGAGCAGGTACAAACTTACACTCCATGGACAAATTTATAACAGCGATTTAGTACCAAAACACAGAAACTGGAAATTAACTCTTACGGGCTTCAAATCCACTAAGTTCCTTCCTGCTCCTTTAGGTCTCTAAATCTTCTAACAATCCATCCTTGCAGGCCAGCCTGGGTGGGACACCAAGGTCTCTGCTGGGGAAAAAAGAAATTAAAATAAAAGGCTGCTTCTTAAGTAGGCTCTCTTCAAAGACACAGTTACTGTCCTGAACTGTCTCACATTGCACCAAAAGAAGCTGCCCAGCTGGTGTTAAAAGTCCATCCCTTCCCATGGAGAGCAGTGGAAAGATGACCAAACAGAGGGCGAGACCCTACAATAGACAATCTCTTCACATTCATTTGAATTCAGACTGCTCAGTCTGAGTGTCTTATCGCCCTGTTTTATCTGCAACCTGCAAACATTTCCACAAGCAGATTGGTACGCGCATGGATGTCTGGGGAATAGTTGTTCTTCAGACACATTTGAATGAAAACAAGGCAATATTATGCACAGATCAGAGACTCTGCAGCTCATCAGCACCTATTATCACTAAGTAGGAGACTGCAGACAGACTGAGACAGACACAGATGCAGCTACTCCATCAGGATGAGGGTGCTGTAGTGACACTGAGGTGACCGTGAACTCCACACCGCATGGTGAGACACGATGAGCGGTTGGAGCAGATCAAACTGGGTACAATGTAAATGCGACCATTATATCTACAGTGATAAAGAGCTGCCACAGAGGAACAGCATTATATGCATCATGACACAGTCATGAAAAATTCACCTTTTTTTTTTTTCCTTCAAAATATTTTTTTTCTTGATGCCAATCTTGCTGAAGAAGTGAGTCCCACAATATCAGCCAGAGCATTCTAGTGGTCAGCAAGCAGGGTTGCACTACCAGTCCTAACACGTCATGAACAGTCTGAGGAAATCCTTTATTCATCAACTCACAGCCTTAAATAGGTTTCTATAAATAATCTCATCAACTAATAAATGATTTGCAAAGAGGCTATAACTAATGAAAAAGGGCTAAATTCACAGAATGTTATGAATTGATCTGATAGCACTTGATGACACTCAACAAGCAAATTGGCCACATTAAAAATGTATGAAGTCACTGTCAAAGCAGAAGATCTGGCAAAAGAATGAATGTTGAGAACTCTTCCACTTTTCATGATTAACTTGATGATTTGATGGCCAGATCAAATCAAACCCATAAATGGGAGCCCTGACATGATTAAAACAGCCATGAGAAGGTTAAGAGCTGGTTAATTGTCTTACAACTCAGCATAAGATTTAAGAGAAAAAAGTGTCACATATGAAAGATGAGCATTAGGAGCCATCTAGAGTAAGGGTCAGGCTGGCCTTTTAATCAATGACCTTTTAATCAGTTTTAACCTGAAGCAAGGACTTGGCACAGACGTGAATGTGACACAGTAGCTTTCTGAGAAGACAAGATCCTTAAAGACCCTCCATACCCCCAGTTCTTTTAACATCTATCTTTTTCATCTGGTTCTGTATCTGCAATATACAGGAGACAATTACTTATCTACCTTCCCGAAGCATTACGAGAACGATCGAATGCAAACCACTGTGCAATCTTCAGGTAGGAGATGGCAATAAACATCTCCAAAGTAAAGACATCAGGCAAAAGAAAAGCAGAGATTTTAGCATTTTTAATTTATTGACTAGCAGGGAATGCTATCATGGGCATCTGACGGCAGATGGAAAAGCTGCTTCAATTCATTGGTATAACTGTCAGCGCCGAATCCGTGCAAAGCGAAAAATGTGACACGTTTCAGCCAAACTTAATAGGAATATAAATGGGATGAAAGAGAATTGCAATCAGGCCTACAATTGAAACATCTAGGTGCTTAGAAAAAATATTTATTGCGATAACGCAGTATAGTGTGATAGGAACCAATAAGTCACCAAAGTCATCACTGTTTAGGAGATAATTTAAAAATATATAGCTCTGCATTTGTTTGGAAGTATGTCTAATATAACACCACCTGACAGCCAGTAGATTGTGTAGGCCCAAGAAATTTCACATTTATTTCAGACTCATTATCCAAAATAAATCATAAATTTTCATGCTGCTTAGTTATCTAATAAGCAAGAGTGTGCATATAAAAGGCCAGATTGACCCTTCAACACACCAATTGTTTTATCTCCTTTCGAGTAAAAGTTTACATCTGAATTATGTAAATCATTAGATACATACCTGAAAATCCAAGTAATACTTTTTTTTTTTTTTTTTTCTTCTGCAGAAGATCTTGGCACAGGGAAGTTACCACAAATCAGGAGGGGCACAAGAGGCAGTAAGGCTGGAAGAACACACGAGAAACAAGTCATGTTTAAGCCTCCATCCTTAACACAGAACCAGCTAGAACACAATCATTCCTGACTCATCACTGTCTAAATGATCTTAAAAAAAAAGTATCCTTCAGCATGTAGACTCCCTAGCCAGGTAACCTATTCCAATGCTGTGCCAACAACTCCACCTCACTTTGCCAGACTGAACCACTTAGAAGCCCTGTGTCAGGCTCTAAAATCACTAGCTTTAAAAAAAAAGTTTGAGTTCTTTCCTTTTCCACACCGTAGCTTTTGAACACCAAAAGGTTGTATTTCCAAGCCTTTCTGAAATAGGATTTATTTTTTAACATAGATTGATAGCTTTTCATAATCGTCCGAATCTAGATGCTGGAACTTGGGAAGTAAAAAATATATACTTCTTCCAAGCATTGGCACTACTCATTTAATTTCTTGCAACCAGGCTGGAAGGAGTAATAGTCCATTCCCTTTAACCTCCCAGTGCTCGAAACCTCCTACAAATACTGCCCTTTGCAGAGCCCTGGGATCTGCTGGAGCAGGGCAAGGAAAGGTGTCTCTGGGAACCGGGCCCCTGAGCACCGTGCAGCACCCTTCATCCCCCCAGTGGCACCCAGCTCCTGTTTTCATTGTTCCCTTTGTTACAGGAGACCACGCTGCAGCCGTTTTACTTTCCTCTTTCCTTCCTGTCCTTCCACCTCTTTTAAGCACACTGATCCAGCAAGTATTCATCCGATCCTTTGCTCCATCTGCTGCTCAAATATTAAACATAAGAAAAGCCAGAGCTCCTAAGCTAAAGGAAAACCACTGTTTAGGGTACACCGCTACTGAGGAGTTCACTTGCATTACCAATCTGAAGTAAAACCAAGATGCTTTCCAGAGGTTTCAGGTATTCAAGATTTAGCTTCACTTACATTTGGATACCAAAAAACCCCAAACCCCAAAACAATCATGTTTGACCGACAAACAAATTCCTTATGAGAAAGGGCAAACCTTTTCTGGTTTAAGGGGTTTATTCCACGTATACACAAGAGACATGGCCACTATTTCCAGGGATGAGCAGAGCCAGGGCTCAGCCCCACTGCCCTCACTCCCAAGACGCCCAACTGGGAGCCCATCACCTTCCCACACTGATTCTGCACCACACCAGCTGCTGGAGACAGGTGCCCACACAGGGCCCAGGGCTGGCTGAGTGGTGTCAGCCCCTTCCTCCTCCTCTTGAGACCCTGCACTTCAGGAGCTGCCCAGACCCAGCTGTTGTTACCTTTACAAATAGCCAGCGAACACCTTGCAAATATGAGCTTACACCTGGTGCAACCAAAAGCTCCACAAAAACCCCTGAGAGCGCCCCGCCAGGATCCCAGTCCCTGTGCTGGGATGGTTTCTGTCATGGGGAACAGGACCTCATGGTACTTGCTAAGCTCTTTATCCCTTGCCCTAACCTGCAAAACTCAGTCCTGCAATCAAATTAGTTTAGACACCACTCTGTGCAGCAGCAACTGAGAAGTGAACCTTGCTCAGAAGTTTGTCTTTTTTGGATTTAAGGTATCTGCTGGTGGTGACAGAAGCAGGAGGGACTTGCTGCTGGGAGCAGGGAAGTGAGCTTCCAGCAAAAGAGGTGATAGAATGGGCCAAGAGATGTGGCTGAGAGCCACCTCTTGGGAAAAGAACATGTACCACAGTACTGTTATTTTAGTAACAGTTGTTCTGTTTGTCAGGCAGGCTGACGGATATTTTGTTTCACGTTTGTTTGATTCAAACAGAAAAAGGCCTGCTGGCTGGAACAGACAACAGCGCTTCGCCCTGGGTCATTTGAGGACCAGTCTCTGGCTCCCACTGGTGCCAGTGACACCATCCACGGCCCAAGCAGGATGCTCCTGTGGACAGATACACAGTATCTGCAGGTTTGCACAGCAGTCTCACAGGGGCTCAGCCCACAACAGAGTGAAGATTTCAAGCATCCAAATCATGCAGCACCAGGACATCTAACAGAAATGCAGTTTAGGTAGAATGAAATATTTTATGCCAGTTCAGCAAGTTAAAAATTTACTTGGAAACCTGTGAATACTTCCTTTTATCATCTCCCAGTTCTCCAGAAATTCTTTAATTCCATGCCAGATTACCTTTTATAGAGGTCTGTGTTTGTTTTGGTTAGGTTTTTTTTTATATCTCCAGTTTGGTTATATTTGTTTTCTTTCCCAATTCATGAAATAAAACAGAGAAGCAGAGCAGGCCACCAAAGATTTTTGTCTTTTACTTTCCAGAGTGTGACCACAGCACTCCCTGACTCCTGGACTTTTGGTTCACAGTGGTTTGTGCAAAACAATTTCATTCTTCCTGAAGAAAACCTTGGATATGTTGCTTTAGTCTTCAGAGGAAGCAGCATCTCTGTACCTTTACAACCTCTCTGCTTAACCGGTGCATACAACACAGATGAATTTTAGCCACATTTTTGTGCAATTATGCTTCTCCTGCACTAAAAGCTGTAAAAATTTAGTCACAGCCTCATGCATCGCTGGCCTGATGCATCTTATACTGCAATCAGTGAGAGTATCTCCACAAAACTGAACCCATGCACCCAACAATTCTCTTCTAAACCAGGCTAAAAATAACAGAGCTGTGGTATGAAACTAGATATAAATGGATCCCAGACAATACATGACTGTAATAAATAATAGCAAGAGAAGGAAATGGGGATTCAAGTCAAGCTCCAGATTTATAAACTATAGAGGTAAAAGATCTAGCAGCTGTGCAGAAACAAATGGGTATGATTGACTGCTTTGTTCCATTTGCAGATAAACTTTTCAATTGCAGCTCCAGATAAATAAGAATGCAGGAATACTTAGCTGTAAGCACAAAGGGAACAACAAAAAAAACCCCAGCAAAACACCAAAGTTACAACACACAATAGAAGATGGAAGTTGATGCAGCAGGGCTTTGCCTCCTCCTTTGTTTGGCAGTACTGTCAAATTGGCATAATGATTTAGAAAATGATGAATACATAACTAAAACTGTGTCAGAATAATCAGGAAGGGAAAAGCCACGGTTTCACTACCAGCTTCTCTCACCACTAATTGCTGACTTTGGTAGCTTTGCATTTCTTAGCAGGCAGCATAGGGGAAGGGGAGGGAAAAATAATATGTTTTATTCAGTGCTCAGTAAATGCACCGCAGCTTCATACTGCCGTGGCTCTCAGGACAAAAGCACACCACTTTGCCATCAAGCAACTGAACTTCTAGTCCTGACTTGCCAAAAAAAACCCAACCCCAAAATATCCCCAACAAGTGAGATGCCCCTTCTCCCAGTCAAATGACACATTAGTTGCTGTCACTGTTGTCAAGTTTGAGTTATAATGATAGCATTGCAGCTAGTACAGCCTGCAGACAAACCAAACAGCATCAGAGAGGGAGCCTGCCAGAAAGGTGCAGGCACAACCTGATCTGCCTAGTAAGAGGAATCATCTTTTTTGCCAGAGATATTTCCCAACATGCAATGATCTTAGAAAGCTGCCCTGCAAAACAGCCATCCCTTTCTGACCTGTCTCCTTTTTATTCTAGGGATGCAATAAATCAACCTTCACATCCACAGCTGATAACAGTATTTTCCCTCATCAAGCTGAGACTATACCAGGCTTTTTCTGTCATACTCAGCCCATAACGAGCCATACCCATCCTTCTGTTTTGACACAGTCTCCTTGTGTTGCAATCCAGCTTTGCCCACATGGCTGAAATGCACGGGAGCTGCAATATAGAAATTAGCACACGGCACAGAACACCAACCTTCGTGAAGCTTAATTTTCGCCCAGATAAAATTAGGGTTATGTCCTGATACGACTGTTATCCTGTCATACAATTATTGCTGTGAATAGTTTCATTAAAGAGGAAGTTTTTAAATTTTCATCTGTTTCCCCACACTCCCAGCATTTCCAATTCTGCCAAACTGTTTGAACTCACAGTAATAGGCCCCAAATTCTTCCCATTCTGCCAGGGGACACATTTGTGTTGTTTGTTTGCTGCCAAACTGGAGCTCACACTACTGGGGTTTCTGTGCCCCCAGCAAACAGCTGCCCAAGTTCTGTCCCACCACTAACAAGCCTGTGGGTATATTGAACAGGCAGGGACCAGCCTCACCTCTCAGCATTGCAAGGAGCTGCAGCAGCCACAGCACCTCGTCAGAGAAGCTGTCCCACCAAAGCTCATTAAGGGAAAATAAGCAAGGAGTGCTGGGGAAGGATCTTGTCATAGTTAATAATGTCAGACCCATTTCTGCCTTGTCTTTTCATGTTAAAGATTTCAGAAGAACATGGAAGAGTCACACTTGACAGGTCCTACAGTACCTTTGATATCCTGATCAAACTCGGCACCTACTACTTGATCTCTGGAGTAAATGATCTTTGGAGCTCACATACACATCACGTATTAGCATATGTAGCATTTTTATATCTATTTAATATGTATGATTCTGTTTAGTTGTATATGGATGCACAGATAACCTACTCCCTGGCCTACTTTGATATCCAAGGGGATTCTCAGGCAAATTCCTACAAGGTTGGTCTCAAGGACAGTAGCTTTCTGCACTACACAGAGCCACTGCAGTTACTCTGAACAGCTCATCACCCTACCACAGCATTAGGTGACAGTCTTAAATCCACTGGCAGAACATCCACACACCACAGCAAGCTCCTACATTTGGATACCTTTCTCTCATGAGCCTCATGGCACCGTCTCTCTCAAAAATGAAGTTCCCAAGGGATACAGACATTGTTATGGTGATACACAACCCACTCCTAAACCCAGCTCTCCATGTTATTTCCACAGCTCACATCTCCTGGGCAGCATGAGAAGTACCAGGCTCCTGAAAGCTTTGCCACCTTACTGGTAATGGGTGTGCCTCCTACCCTGGAGATTTTGACCCCAGCCTCCCTGTGAGCCACATTAACTGCCTTGTGGTTTGAAATTATGCCTGCCTGACGCCACAATCTCTCCTATAGCGACTGAACACACCAGTGTGGTGACCTGAAGCCTGTGCTACACCAGCTGCAAACACTTGACTTAGCTGGGAACATGCCTGTACCAGCCTGCAGCATGTTTCTGACAGAACACCAGGAGTGAGTTCTTCAGTGAAAATACTGGCACTCTGGTGTCAGCATCTCTAGCAGGTGCCACTAGCCCAGGTTGTACAACAGCTGCCTTCCCTCACCAGGATGCCTAAACTCATCCTGACATGCTACTGTGCATCCTGCTGTACTCTGTAAACAGCCTTCAGCTATTGTGCAGAGTATAAAGGAGGAGTTTTGTTGTCCATCTCCCATTATTTTTGCTGCAGATGTAAGGCAAGGTGGAAATGGCCCTTCTTTAAATAAAGTGCACATCCAGCAGTTTCAAAAGATGCCAGCCCTGTAGCCCCTGTCCCTCTACAGATCCTGCACAGCTCAAGTACTTGCAACATGTCTTTCCAACACGTGGCTCAGAGGAGAAGGTCCCTGCTCCCACAGACCTGGAAGAGCTACAGCACCACCATTCACCACCAGCACCACTTCCTGGTGCATTCAGTGGCCTGACTCAAAGTTTCACTGTTACTCCAGGCCATGCATCTACTCAACTTCGTCACTGGAGCTATCAAAATGTGCTACGCGAGGCAACATTTTTTCCCTTGATGCACTGATTTGCCCCCAGGGAACTCATCTGAAATCTCTTCCCAGACCCAAAACAGCACCAAGCACACTAACTAGATTTAATCCAAAACCCTAAGGACTGCCTATGGCATTCCTCAGGGGCTGGCAGACACTCCTCCTCACCTCCAGCCATCTCGCCTCCATTGCTCTAACTACCAGGAATCCCTTATTTCTGGTGCTAGCTGTCTAGAACTCTCAAATATAGCAGGATCATCTCCCCATCTTGCTTATATTACAAGACAAATTAGAGATATTGAAGTGTGTTAATCCTGTAATTATCATGGTAATAATGAGGCAGTTTAATGATCTTGCTAATTGTCTGTTCAGCGAGACTGGGTTGGAAAATATTCCTTACCCCATCTACCCTTTTAATTCTGCTTAAATCAGACGTTCCCTGTAAGTGAAGAGTTGTAACTATCTGTATCACTCCCCCATCACTAAGCGAATGCTTAAAATTTGCTGCAGGTCTACCCAAAGGCCAAGTAGTATATTGTAAGCAATGCCTACGTAGTAGGCATACTACAGTCAGTAGCTATTCAGCTATATATTAATTCAGACAAGATTGCCAGAGGAAGTAAAAAGAGAAATAAAACATCTCCGTGAGGACTAAAATTTTGCTTATAGAATGTCTGTGAAGGGTCTTAAAATTATCAGCTGAAATAAGCTGCCTGAAAGTTGCATCTGCCTAATCAACTCCCTGTCCTGTTTACTCTGTTCTGCTGCAAAGCACCATCCGCATGTCAGCAGGAGCTAAACACAGGTGCTGCCCCAGAAACCACCCTCACCGCCCCAGGAAACTTCCAACTCATGCTCATCTTGGGAGTAAGTCAGGAGGCCCCTAGATGGGTCGTTGGAGACTCATTAAAAAATTATCTCAAAAAATGAAAATAATGAAGAACGAGCACGCAAGTAAGTTATTGTTAGTGACTGCTAAGCACATACTTCCAGCACATCAGCTTCTCTGCAGGAGTTGTCACCCATATGCTAGTTCTGGAGTACACCAAAGCAATTTAAAGCAGGGAGGCAGTCGATTTTCCCATTTTTGCCATAATGCTGCTAATACAGCCATGTTTTCCCTGCCATTGTTTGTTCAAAACCCCACATCTCATCTTTCCAGCACACTCGGTTATAAAAGAAGTGAACTAAGTGTAACTGTAATAGGTGGAATTCCCATTTTGAGGCTGACACGTGTGTTTCCCAAGCAAATGATTGCAGGAGAAGTGAAAAAGAATGAAGCCTGGTCTGTCCGTTTATTCAAACGGACACCTCTGATGTACTGAGGCAAATGGTAGAACATCCTCTTGCTACCAGTCACCTCTTCGAGGAAGGTGAAACCCTACCTCTTACCCTGGTGCTCCAAAGCAAAGGTGACTTGTCACCAAACCTGGTAATAACAGTGCTATGGCCAGCCAGCCAAAACCCAGAGGTCAGATTTTAATTGAGATTAACCCAGTGAAGCTCTACCAGTCAGAAAATACAAGGATTATATGCAATTTGAGGACCCATACTCAGCATCAAGCAAACTTTGCATCATGTTGCACAGGGAAACAACCCAACACACGCAGGCTAAAATACCCACTGCTGCACAGAACAGACAAAAATCAGTAATTATCTCTTACTGTAACCATATCTATGCTTAGTACCTACCAGATATTGTTTCTAGTACATTTGACACGCTACAGAAATAATGAATAGTAATTAGAATTAATCATTGCAAGTTCCAGTGCAATTAACAGCAGTGTTTAGCATGCCAATTATTTATGAACACAGAAGTGACGTACTGGATCAGCCCAAAGATTTAGCTAACCCACTGTCCCGTTTCCAACCACTGTCAGCAGCAAATGTCTAGAAATATTTAGGCAAGAGCAAGGCAGACATCAAGCAATGCTTTCCCAGAATACTCTTCCAGCCTTGCACAACTCACAGCTCAGGCATTTCGCAAGCTAGATTCACCTTCCAGACATTCAACAAGCCAAAGTGGATCTCTCAACAGAACAGGCATTTGAATCTGCATAAGCTGTGAGTCCTGTGTAAAGGTACCCCAGGACAAGATGGGGACAATCTCTTTAGCAGGGCCTGTTGCAATCAAACAAGGGGTGATGGTTTTAAACTAAAAGAGGGAGGATTTAGACAAGATAGAAGGAATAAATATTTTTACAACGAGGGAGGGTGGCGACACCCTGGCCAAGGTTGCCCAGAGAGGTGGTTGCTGCCCCATCCCTGGCACCATGCCAGGTGAGGTTGCCCAGGGCTCTGAGCAACCTGCTCTACTTGCAGATGTCCCCGCTCCCTGCAGGAGGTTGGACTAGATGACCTTTAAAGGTCTCTTCCAATACAAAACTTACTATGATTCTATGACTTGCCCTGCCACAGCAGCACATCACAGCAGCTGTGACCCAGTAGCACCCACCAACTCTACTACAGCTCTGCAAAACATCACTGCCTGCACCTCAAAGGCCAAACCCCAGAGGATACAGGCAAGTACTGAAGGTAGCACTGTTTCTTATTTGATACATAATCCTTCCCTCAGCATCACTGCATGATCTCAGAACAGCACAGGACTGGAACACCCCATTAGCCAAGTTCTCAGTGTGGACAGTTTGCTGGAAAAAAGAGCTCTCAAGTGAGACAGCTTTCACAATAGCCAGGTAATAAATATAACATACTCTAATGATTTTCATTTAAAAATACTGTCACTGCAGCATTTGGCCACGATAGCCAGAGAAGGCTTGTAGATAAGCACTGGATTTCATTAAACCAACCAACAGAGATTAAGAATAAAGACAAGACAAGCTTATCAGGACATATGCCCACTTCCCAGTTCTATCAGCTCTTCTATTAAACTGTATCATTTCTCCCCAGAGATCTCTCTTTACCGAGCAGCGCACGGAGCAAGCACAGCAAAGCACAGGGTGGATAAGCCCCTCCTGGAAGGCCACTGACCCTGCTCCCCACCACACAGTGGCCAGAGAAGGATGGGGCTCACATGTCAAGCAAGAGGCAGAAATGAACGCAGATTTACCAGCAATGGGATAATATTCCCTTCGTGGGAAGAGGAGGGGTCAAGCCACAGTGCAAACTACTAAACAACTCCGTGTCTTACCACATTTCAGACAATAGAGTGGAAACAGTGAAGACAGTAGGGGGAATCATTGGCGAGATGAGAACTGAGCACATCTGCAGGGAGATCGGTAAACTAAACCCAAGGGGATAAGGCTGAGGTCTTTTCCTGCAACAGATATTTTTATTGTGTGCAGCACAACCCTGATAGCACAGCCACAGCTATTCGCAGGGGGTCAAACCACAGTGCACTCAATTCAAAGAAAAGTTATTGAATAACTTCAGGCAGGTTCTAGTTTAAACTCCAAAAAGTCCTTCCTACTCAGTTGTGCAGTAGCAGCTTGTAAATCAACCGTTGTACCTGAAGAAGGTAGCCTAGTGTGAAATTTTAAATAAAATACATATTGATTTCCAGACATACGTTACAGCATGAGACCACTGGAGATGGAGAGCCTTGTTTTGTTGTTCGGGTTTGTTTCGGTTTGGATTTTTTTTTAAGCAATTTTGCAAGAACTACCACTCCAAAACAAGCTCCCACACATCAAGTGGCAGACTCAGTATTACATTTTAAATATAACAATTATTTGTTTCTCATTGTTCCTTCAAAATTATAAGCTTCTTGATTACAAAGCCCCAGTCTCAGAAAACCTCAAATTAAGAGGTATGTTGCTGCCAACCAGGGAAAACAACAGCTGGATTATCAGTGTGATATATACCTCATCAATACATCAGCACTGCAAACGAATTAGCATACCATAGATATCTGGGGCCAAACACAGCAGAAACTGCGAGCTGCTCCTGAGCTGCAACACGTCCATCTATCCAACATCTATCAGTCCACCTTCAATATGAGCAGCTGGTGGAAAATTTGGGGTAAAAACTTTGCAAAGATTAATTTAAATCAGAAACAATACTTATTCTGAGATTGTTCTGCAGTTCCCTCAATCTACTTCCAGGCTCTCCACAATAAATCACTTGGTCTCCCCATATGCTGCACCACGTCAGATCTCAACAGCGTAGATCAGAATACACAGCTATGTTTATGGGAAAGATAAACTAATAAATGAAAAATTATGAGTGGAAATTGAATCTGCTAGATGAATGCTCAGCAGTAGATTAACATATGCTGCATTTGCAACAAAAAAATATAATACTTTAACTCCAGCTTATATTAAATATTGAAATTGCTGAGTTTTCCGCAATGTTCTGCATGTCTTGATATATTGTATGCGAGTATATTTCATTAGCTGCATATATCCATATCTCTCTAATAACTTTCAAACTCCTGGACTCCTGTCATTTGGACTTATATTTGAAGAGACACTTGAGACCTATAAAAGAAAGAAAAAAACCCAAACAAACACAAACCAAATACTAAAAGCAATGTGCTTTCACTGCTTTTGTCAGCGGAAACTTTCCTTTGAGCTGTATAATTGAAAAGCAATGCAGTAGCACCAAATATTACATGAGATGAGGAACATTTCAGTGACAGACTCGCAGCCCGCAAACCAAAACATAATGCATTGTTTATCACAGATAATTGCAGGCTTTCCATCCCATTTTAATCCTTTTGTTACTTTTTAAACAGACTCTCTGTCCCAGTTTTAGAGACAGGAAATAAGAAAAAACATTTGCATTCTCTTCTGAAGAATATTCATTATCCAGGGTAACAGAGAGAACAAACTGGAGCTCCTGAAGCACATACTACCCTGCTCGTGGTAGCTATCCTCTGCAAGATAAGATACAAGCCAATGAACCACCACAATACATTTTCTTTATTTCACTTTTAGGAAGCTGTAACTAAGCTGTAAGCTCCTCTGTTTATATCCCCTTGCTTTGAATTAATTTTCTTCCTTATTTTAATATTTTCCACATTGGAAAAAAAAAGACAAGAAACCAACCAAAGCCAAACCTTCTTCATGCAGATCAGGATGTTAGGTGGTAATTCAGTAGCAGATTTATCCTTTAGAACAGGAGCCAACTTAAAAACGCTTATCTCTATCTTTAATCATTTTTTACAGACCATTTTGGGGTGAGATATTTTTCCTGCTCTGAAGAGCAGTGACAGTCTATATAACATGTGAACTGCTGAAAAATCCACCAGATCAGAAATGCAATTGTGACACCAATCTTAAAGCCTAATTCAGCCAAAACCACTGAAAAGGGGGGTGGGGGGAGGGTGGGAAACAACACAACCTAAACAACTTAGTGGTCAATAGCCAGAAAGAACTTTAGTAACCCAAGGGCAGGAGTGCAGCTAATTTCATGGACATCAACACTGATGGCTATTCTCATTTTCAGTTGTACCACAGCAACAGGTATTCGTAACAATTAGAAAGGACTAAGAATTTAAGCTCTCAGTGCAAGACACAAGCAAATACAGCAGGTGAAGGGAAGCAGGGTGGTATGGGGCACTGAGAGGGTGGCCACATCGGTCACCTGACAGCCACTGAAGGGGTTGCTGAAATCAGAGCCATGATGAGGCTTAAGGAGGAAACAGCCAGAAAATAAGTATTAGCAACCATCGATAAGGAGATGTCAAAATGGGCAATCAAGATCTCATTTTTGGCAAACAGACAAGCAAGTGACCCCTCAGTGACATGGAGAACAGCCAGGTCTTGCCAAGGCAGCAGCCATGGTGGGATCTCAAGGGGTGCTCAGTCCCTGAGGTATCTCCCAGAGGAGAAGCTGCAGGACCTGGCTTGAGCGGCCAGTTGAGCTGCCACCAACTACCCTGCTGCATACGCTTCCTCTGCTCATCCAGGAACCAGAAGGATTGCACATTAGTAAACAGACGTTGCTATGAATGCTTGCTAGTTGCTAGTTACAGTTTTCAGTCAGGATAAAAGCCTAAATGTCTGGGTCCCTCATGACAGAATTCATCACAAGACAGTTATTTTTTTAACACAGACATCCCAAGTGCATGGTCTGACACCAGGCTGTGGATGGTGTTCACTTCACGATCACACAAACTCTGTCTCCTGGGGTATTTTCCCAACAGGTATCTTAAGCAATCCACAGAAATATGTCAATTCTCTTAATTTGCATCATTTTTAACACCTGAGGCCTCATTGCTTACACATATCTCCATACTCTGAGTATTTGCATGTATGACTGATACAGCTCATCTCATGAAAGTCAGTGGGACTAACAACACTCACCCACTACCGCTGAATTAAACCTATTTACCACCCTTTGATATCAGCTTCTTTCTCCGGGTGACCCAGTTTGAACTTTATCCACACATTTAACAAAAAAAACCCATCTTCCCTCCAACGAGACACTACTGTGCTGGTTTAGTCAAATCCTGCAACTAGGAGGGCCAGCTAACACAGAAAAACTCACACCAAGCCAGCTCGGTTTGCTGACACCACTCAGATTTTGTCATTGCAAAGCAGCTGCTCTAACAACATCTGCAGTGCATTTTGGTTTTTAGAGGAACGCTTGGTTAAATTATAGTACCTGCTAACTACAGCACGACACATGCACGATACGGTGCAGCAGCTCTGACTATTTAGTAAGACTAAACAGATATGCATCCCGAGTCTTAAATGAACAAAATATGTATTTTCAAAATACTAACCTTATGTCTCAAGACACCTGTTATTTACACTCAGACTTAATGAAGAACTACCAGAAATAAGATCAGGCATTCTCATTAGGCTGTTTTTCGTTTATGACTCTGTTCTGCACCGTTGGGAAAGCAGACCACTCTGGCTGTGCTAGGACTGTTGCTGTCCCAAATTCAGACAGGAGGAGAAAGACAGAGAGTACAGCAAAACCTGGATCCAATCTTAACTTGCCCAAGTTGGACAGATGTTTCAAGGACAGTTAGAAGAGGATAAAGGACATTTAAGTGGCCCAGTCACTGACGTGACACTAAGAAGGACAGTGCAAGGTCTAACCAAGTAAATTGTAACACTGTCTCAGTCTCCAAAGAAATTGCAGAAGTAGAAGGATAAAACTCAACCCCTTGTGCTTCAAAGGCATGAAACTCCTGCTGCTGAACTGAAGAAGGGACAGCCCTGGAGTTCTCAGTAACACCTGAGCCAGCAATTTTTTCAAAAGACAGAAAAGCACAGAAAACAGCAATGCAGAAACACAACAGGGTTTGGAGTCACAGGTTTATAGAATCCAATATTAATCACGTTAAGATAGAGCTTGCTATTAAGAGACTCCTGCTTTCAAGTTTCTTATCTTGGTGTATTTAATTTGGGGCTTTTAAACCATTTTCTGTACAAAACAAGAGATTGATTTTAGACTTTTGGACTGTAGCCTGTCCTACTTTACTCACCGTTTCCGCTGAGCTGCACTGAGCTCATGAGTGCTCCAGACTGAAGCTGTCTGTTCAAAATGCCAAGGATGGTTTTGGTGATCACCCATAACAACTCGCAAATGAGGACCTTGCATTTGTAACTAGAACACATTATGTACTTCTAACCTGCATCCTCCTGCCCAGGACCCAGAGGTAACTAGGACACCACCACACAGAGCAGCCCTGTCCATACCCCTTTCCCTAAGGCTCAGTCTTGCATCAAGGACAGGTTAAGTATTGTCCTCTCACACCAACAGTCTCATACAGTTGACAATTCCAAAAAAAGAGGAGGCTTTAAATTATCAGCCAGGCATTTGTACAGCTGAAATACCAAGAAGCCAAGACCATGGTCATGAACCAACCATTCCAACTTCTTCCTCATTACAAATGGGTTGCAAACATTTCTACTTGCTCTAGCAGTATGAAGTTGGAAGTCATAAGTGAGCAAAGCAATTCCCACTGCAGCTGGATAAACCCTCCCTTCCCAATCTGTTGCAGCTGTAACAAGATGTACGCAGAGAAATAATGTTGATCAAGGTGGAATAATATTTAGAGCAGAATGTCAGCTTCAGCCACAAATAGATTTGCTCGTGGAAGCAGCTGCTCCATCCATTTGAATTTTCTAATAAACTGTTATGAAGATTGACACCTTGGAAGTAATTAAGTATTAGGTATTTTTAGGTAATTACTGCAGCAATAACAGAAGACGTGCTCGTTTTCAGAATGAGGAATTATCTGTAGCTCCTGTTGCTGTGCTCCTTTTAATAATTCATAATAGTTTTGACACCAATGATTATTTTTGATTACTCCAGCTTTTCAACTTACCAAACAAACTAATAGGGGTAAAAGAAACTGTTTACACTCTGGGGGAGATCCCATCAGTTTAACTTTAGCAGGTTATATGGGACTTCTTGGGGAAAGGAGTCCACAGAAGGCAGGATGACAACACACTGATGAACAGCAAGAGACACGTAGGAAAAGCAAATACCTTTAAGCCAAGATCCTGTGTTGAAGGGCAGGTACAGCAACAAAAGTAGCCATCAGAAAAATGATTTCTTGCTAACAGGCACGCTCCCACATTTGTTAGGATACTCAGATGTTGACTGCAGTGAGGAAGGCATGTTTTCATACAGTTAGTGCTAACAGCTCTGGGACCACCACCCACACCAAGCTCATCACCTCCTCCCTTCCACTGACACCTCAACTCGGGGCTCAGACATGTTTCTGAGTCTCTCAAAGGGCACAAAGTTAATCCTGGATGCCTGCTCCCCAGGCTGCATTTGCAGAGTGAGCCATCAAGCAAACCAGCCTTGACCCGCTCTTATTTACAAGGACAGATATCAGCAGCAATTTCATTTGGAGCCACAGAGCTCCAACTCAGGCTTGTGCTACTTCCAAACAGCATAGTCTGGGAATTGGAAAAAAAAACAAAACCCAAAACCAAAAAAAAACCCCAACAAAACAAAACCACCAATCCAAAACTTCACACAGATACACTTGTTATTTTCGCTATAAACTGCCCAGATAAACAACAGAATTTCTGTGAGGTAGATCTCAAACAGATGGGTTTTTTCAATTTAGGAAAGCTTACCAGTATTGCTCTGCAGAGAAAGTGTGCCTCTCCTGATGCTATTTTTAAGAGAAGAGTGGCCAGGCAAGATTACAGTGCTGTCCTGCTCCTGCCTGGTGTCACAACTCCAGAACTCATCTAGCAGCAGTGTCCTGTACCCACCACTTCAAGGAAGGGACCCAGCAGTGCCAGCAGGCTGGGACATGCCACCATTGGGACCCTGCCAGGATGAAAGTAGCTGCACTCAAAGAAAACTGTTCTGCCATTCTAAAAGAAATTTTGAGAATTAAAAAGTAAATAAAAATCAATACTCAATTAGGCAAGAAGTCCAAAATCTAAAAAATGCTACTAAAAAAAAAAAAAAACCACAAAAAAACCCCAAACCCCAAACCTCTAAGGAAAAAGGAAACTGTCTTACTGAAAGAATTTGCTTCAATGGTTTTAAAACTACCTTAAGTGGCTTTGGTCACTTTTCATTAAAATCTGGCTGTTTATTTTGTATTATAACTTAAATGTCAAGTCATAAATGCAATTTGAACTGAAAATACATGCAAATAATGTTTCAAAATGGGAAATTCACTGAATTTAACCATTTTCCCATAGACAGGCTTGGCTTTGACAGAAAAATGTAAACATAAAACAGACCCATCAGCTCCATCCTTAAGTGTGGGGACCTCTAAAGCCAGGATACTACTAATTTGGCCTCCTCAAAACACTCTTTTAGCTCCTAACCACCTAGGGACTCCCAGACATCCGTTTCCAGGAGCATGGTCAGTTCGTGGTGTTGGTCGCAGTCAGGATTTACAGCTGCTGCCCCACTTTGCCCTCCTGGCAGAGCTGCTCATCAGGAAAGTTCAGGCTCCTTCTCATGCAGAGAATGGGAGTATTTGTGTTGGGAATGGCTAGACATAGCTGGATTAATTCCCACTTTGTCTTCATTTGCTCTCATCACACCAAAGAGAAATCTCTAGCCTGTGCACAGCCTCTGCCCAGCCCCATTAACATTTGGTTACAGTAGGCACCAAAGGAGAAAATACCATTTCCTCATCTATTTTCAAGTGTTTCCTGGTCTGTTTTTAAAATGCACCAGCTGTGCATCCACCACGGTGCATTAATGAAGCACAGCTCTTGCTTTTTTAGGGCACAAAAGCCATTTTAAACACACCCGTTGCCAGGAAGCTGAACCCAGCAGTTGCAGCTGCGACCGTTCGTACGCTCGCAGGAAGCCAGAGTGGCACAAGGTGACAGCGTCTCCGACTGCCACCCTTCTGCCGGGACCAGCTCATCTCCACACTGCCAGGGCCCTTCTGAAGAAGGTTTTGCAAAACAAAACAGCAACATCCAGCCTCTTTTACAATCAAGACATAACAAGGCCAAAGAGGTTTTAGCATCCGTAGATTTCAAATAATGGTTGGATTCAAACAGCTGGGATTGAATCAGACTCTCGCAGATGGTTCTTACATTTGTTTTAACCATTGGACTTTGGGATAAATGGTTCTTCAGGATCCCGGGGCTCTAATAAAGTTGCATCTCCCCTCAGCTCTATTTTTATTTGCATTGCTACGTAAGGTACCTTGGCATCTGCAAGACGAGACAGAAAGGCTTTAAAAATGGATCAGAGTGTAGGATTAGGGCACAAGTTGACTCTTCAGATAAACACACAAAACCTGCAACTAAACTGTGCTTTGGAGAGGAACTTCAAATTTTATTAAATCTCTGTTTGGTGCTCTCTTCCAGTGTGTACTCTAGACAGAAATCCAAGATTTTTATCTTGCTTAAGCAAGCAGTAGAGGTAGTTAAATTTCAGACAAATTCCCTCAGACCAAAGTCTCACAATCGCATCTCCACGGGAGATAACCCAGATTACGCTAACAAAGCGGTAGATTAACTTCTTTTTTCCTCAAATGGCAATACTCTTCAGAATAACAGCATTTGAAAATACAAAGCCAAATGACACTGTCTTGGCTAGCAAAAGCCATCAGTGTTGTGCAAAGATTACTCTTATTAAATAGTAATATCTCCGTCTGCTCCGAAATTACTTTCTTCTGGGGGAGCCACAGAAGGAAGGAGGAGGAACAGAGAGTGGGACAGAGGCTTTAACAGCTGCCTGTAAACATATTGTTCTATTTGGCTTAAGTGACATAGTTGTGTCTCTAAAGAGATGACAATCTCAACCTAATGACAGCAATCTGCCTTCTCCTGAGGAACAGTGCCACAAATTCCAGCTTTATTTTACCCATAAGATGAAGTGGTACCAGTTATCCTGGGAGAACGGTAAATAATCACATTTCACATCCAGATTAAAAACGAAATAAACTCTGAAAAAGCAGAATGTGGGATGCTGCACGCAAAGTTTTATTCCACATTAAACACAAAACAAACCTACTATAAACAGGGGAGAAAAAAACCAAACCCTTGAATTATGCCTGAAGAGGCTTTGGCCATATGTGGCACAGGATTCAGAAATTTCTTATTAGGCTGTGATGGCACTGTTCCATTTGTTAAATTATTTTATGTTAGTGAGAATGATTAGGCTTCTTGTGCAGTTATTGGGACCCGAAAGGCACCTTTATTTACCTCATTTATCATGTACAGCAGCATTCAGCTAAGTGTAGAGGTAAACAACTTTAAATAGCGATACTCTTGCTAGAATGCAGTCATCTTGACCACAGGAGCTTTGGAAAAATGCAGATTTAAACTGTTCACATCACTGTTTTATCTGCATTTCAGTCTGAATTACTAACTTATCACCAAGCTCAGCAATAAAGAAACATGGAGGGAAGATTAAATATTTATGCCTACAGTACCTTACAACTTTTCATCGAAATATTAATTGTAAAACAAAAGCACAACTGTTCCAGCTACCAGGAGTGGGAAAGGCAAAACTTAAAGGCAACCTGACAGTGCCGTGGCCAATTTAGTTTGGAGCACTTTAAGCATTGCTGGCTCAAATTAAATTTGGTGAAGAAAACACTCAGAAAACATATATTGAAAATACTTGTCTGTCACTCAAATCAAAATCTGCTAGCACTGTGTAAATTGTTTTCATGCTACAGGATAAAAATAAACTAGGGACACATCTCCATACCTTGACTCCCCAGAGTTACGCTGAGTTACTGTCACAGCTTGCCTCAAAATTCAACCCCGGCGATATCCACTTGGTGCAGGCTGCACTCACCAGGCTGGGCGCACCTCAACTGCCTGGGTGCGCAGAGTCCAGGTTGAAGCTCAGCTAAAGGACACACAACAACCCCGAGTCCAGATTGAAGCTCAGCTAAAGGACACACAACCACCATCAGCAAAACATCACTGAGAGCCTTTTAAATGTCAGCAATACTTAGTGCTGAAACCAGATTTCTTGGTTACTAAGAGTAAACTCTACAGAATATGCCAAAAGAAGTTAAATAACCTTTATTTCCAAACCAATATGCTAAATATAACAGATCATGTTTGGGGCATGCATTAAGAATTTATTCTGTGACAAGGAGTGTTTATTAACTCTGGGGTGCTGGGTCATTGTTTTGAAATTACTATGTACAGATTTAGGCATCTGAAACAATGGTAACACTCCAGATAGAAACCAAAGAAGTCACACACAAAGCCCATGTAGTTGGAGATTTTTATTAGCTATTGCTTTATAATGACTTGTGTGCCCAAGAGAGGCAGCAGAGACCAGGGTAGTGGGAAGAAAGCACAAGGAAACCTGAATGCATCCTGGATGAACACCAACAGCTACTTAGAGGCTTTTTCAGCTTTGCTAAAAAGGACTTAAATGCAAAGGCGAGAGAGAAAATGTCTGTCTCCCACTGTTCAGCCCCTGCCATGCTTAATAAAATGGAACTTTATGCATTCATTTGAAATAAAAGAAGTGCATCAAAAATAAATGAGTCCTTTCATCAAATTCTACTAATGGAAACAACCCACACAACTCTGTATTTGACCAACCGCTCACATCAGGAAGGGCAGCAGCAGACTGCCAGGCAGTACACTCCCTGTTTTCCTCTGCTTTTGGCCCCTGACTTTTACAAACCTTTGTCAGCTGTAAATCTTCAAACTTCATCCCAGTTTCACACAGGGAATAGCAGAGACCCAAAAGCCATGGTGCAATTTTGGAGTCATCACCCATCAGCCAGCTTGTGTCTCCTGCAGAAAGATGTTGAAAGGGTAAAAAAGGAGAGTTGTACTTGTAACAAGATTTTTATAAACCCCATCCTCCACTGACAAACAAGCAGCAGTGGAAATCCAGAGAACAGACGACCTAAAACCAGGGAGGGACCCATCATCTATGATTGCTCCTATTAAAGAACTCGTGTGGAAGGGAGGAAGTACTTTGGAATGAGATTTCTTTATGGTTATTTTGAAATCATATAAATAATCTGGACAATTAGTCCCGTTTAACCATTTTGTATGTCTTCCTGTTTATGTTCCACTACGAATTTTGACCCCCATTGTCCAGTTTCACTCAAATAATAACAAAGGGTTTGAACCCAAGTGGCTGTGAAGAGACAAACTCCGATAGCTTCACCAACAGAAAGGGAGTACCATGGACTTTGCCTCTCAGATACCAGAAAATTCACACAAGGGAGACATTAGAGATACCAAAACTGCAGGAAGAAGTCTTCAAAATTACATATACACTCAGGGGAAATTCAAGCACAAAATACAAATTCACAAAAACCAAGGCTTCATAGATACTGCCATTAACAGGAGATACTGGTTTTAGTAGTGAAAGACACATGTTAGACTCAGTTAAGAAATCCCCAAAAGCTTTGCTGGTTTGGTTCCTCTCAGTTTGGGCCAGACCTAGCCAAGCTGTGCCACCAAACAGACTTTACCCAGCATGAAGACATTAGATCGGTGTATCACAGTACGAGGTACAGACAAGTTTCTCATAGTGTCAGACAAGTCCAAGGCTTTGTGGCAGACTTGAAAGTAAGAAGCAGAAGCAAACAGCTAATTAATTCACTGTGATTCTCTGCAGCTTCACACAAGTACACAGACGTACAGATGCATCAGCCCCAGTCTCCCCAGCCTGGCCTGGCAACAATGGTTGTAACAAAGCGGGTACTGCTTCGTACCAGCCACAGCAGGGACTCCAGCTCTTCACCATGCCATTTTCTTAAAGGTAGTCTGTTCAATCAGAGAATGTCTTTTACAGTAAGTCGCAATTACTTTTTACAAGACATAAAAGCTTAGCACAAGCTGAAAGAAATAAAGCTGGTCTTTGCTGAAAAAGCTTATTATAAAGGCAACCTGTGTGGGTGAGGAGGGGAGAAAGGGAGTGATGCCAGTTAAAATGGGCTAAAGAGAAAAATCAAAGAATAGTTGGGAAAAGTGAAGTGCAACCTCTACTTCAGAGATTAAATTATTAATTACTCCTGAAGAAAGCTCTATGTTTACCGCACATATGTTCAATGCCTTAACAACGGCCACCATCAGCGCTGCATTATAACAGCGCAGCACATGCTTAGCTGGAGCTCAGGCTTATTGCATTAGAGTGAATTTTAAATACTGCTGGTCCTCAAAGGCAATGATATGGGGTCAAGAACATAATACCCGTTGCAGGAGAAATCTAATTCCAAAGCTAGGAAAGTCTCTTCCCACCCCAAAATGGCTTTAGGTATTGAAATGAATCCTGTATTACAGTGCAGCTTTGGTCAAAGTAGAAATTCTGACAGATTTATTACTTCCTTATCAAGTGACTTCATGGTTTCAAAAAAAATACATATATTCTTCTAAAATCCATTTATCCAGACAGAATTCAATAGTTACATGAAGTATGCTCATTTAATTGAAATTTGCTGCTAGCATGTGACTCGAGGGCTCTCTCCATCTGCAGCACCCCACTGACACATGTGTCCTTTTATTCCCACTGCCTATCTTCCACATTCACAGGCCCACTTAAAATCGTGTTCAGGTACTTTCCTTTATGCCTTTACATTCTCAGAAAATTGCTTTTTAACTTGGGTCAGCTTCAATTTTAACTTTATTTTTTAGGAAATGTTTTTAATCTGCAGCAGCCCAGCATTTATATACCTCATTTTGCAGTGCTGCTCTTGAAGAAATGAAGGAAGGGGCCAAAGCCTCATCACCCCAAAGCAGCCAGCTATGTTCATGGAACGTGATGTGAGGCTCTGGGGGAGATAGGGCAAACAGACTAACTTTGGCTCAGGCCTTCCTCAGCTTCCAGCAGGAGGCAAAAATACGTCTTGGTAATGCTAGATTTTAGGACACGCTCTCCAGCACGTGCATGTCCACGGGCCCATTGGACCAGTCGCTATCTCAAAGCATTTTACTCATACCAACTTGGTGATTAATGAAGAAAGCTAAAAGCCCTTCCAAGAGCTAAGGAGAGCCCTGGAGAAGGGTAAGTGGAAATCACCACTCAGCTTTCAGTTGCACTAGTACATATCTGAAATAACTTGTTCAATTCAGGTCACCTCAAAACAAGCTGATGAGACGCCACGGGAGTCTCGGGTGAGCAGGGAACCCACACTGCAGCTTTACGTGATCCACCTCCAGCTGCAGGCGAGGTGACATCGGGGCTCTGGGAGTACTCTCAGCACAGGGGGAAGGCAGAAGGCTCTGGCAGAAGGGAAACCAGAAAGGGATATTAAAGAGGTCTGGACTGGAGTTTCAAGTCACTGTAACTACTGCACATCTCAGCCCATTATTTTTACTTCAAAGATTTGCTGCAAGATGCATTAGTATTTACAATAAGCTTCTTGGCAAAGAGTATAGCAGGACCATTACAGGAAGAATAACGCTTGATTTGGAGTAGCTACCTGCCATCCCCACTCCTCTTAGCACAATACACCAATAGAGACCAAGTCCACCTTTTAGCAGAATATATTTAACATGGCTTGTTCTGTGCTACAGAAAGAGAAGAAAGGAGTCCAGAAGTGGGAACAGGAGAGCACCTATGGTTCCCAATCACCTACTCTAATATACTTTCAATAAGCATTTCATATCAGGATCCAACAGACAGCGGCTCCTCTTTGTTTCTAATTCACAACAAGTGAGTATTTACCGTGAAAAAATAACGCAGAATAAGCAGGGATACTAAGAAACCAGTGTTGCATATAAACAAAGGAAGACTCCAAAAAAAACCAAAGCTTTGACTAAAAGCACATTACAAAAGAAAATCCTGACAGCTGTACAAATGACTGAACATAACTGATTCAAGGATGTAGGCTACAGACTAAACTTCTAGAAGTTACCTAAGTAGCTTTTAAAATACTTATTCTACTGGTTTGGGTTCCATAGTATATTATTAATGTAGAGGAGTCAACGCTTCATATTTCTTTTTGTCCACTTCCAATCACAGTGCCAAGTGCACTTATCTGAAGGACATTATTTTAATGAAGTCATTTATGCCCTTAAAAATTAATATGTCAGAGCAGTTAAAGTCTAGTGACTGTAACCAAACCAAATAATGCATAATGGAGAAATGTAATGAGAAAAAAAATACAGCCTCAAGTCAAGGTTAAGTGGTTAACCTTAGGAAAAAAGTAAGAAGGAAAAGAAAAGCCAGCACCAATTATATGCCCCCTCGACACGCCATAAAGGACACCATTACATTGTCATCACCCCAAAGGATACAGTTGTGAATTGAGAATTTTTACTGTCACTGTACTGTACACTCGAGGCACCAGGAGTTTTATCTTCATTTGAGGAGGTAAAAAAAGATGCTCTTGGGGCCTAGAAACACTTGAGAGAAGCCCCTTTAGCAGCACAGTACCAGAGCTTCTCAGAGAGCCATGACTAAAACTGTCCCTTTTGTAGTAAAGTGTTTCGTGCAAGTTCAATACACTTGAAAAATATGAGATACAGCTCACACAGAGGTTGATTTCTTCATTATTTGCTGCAAATGTTTACAGACAAGGAAAGCACAGTCGTATTTGCAGAACCTATCACAGATATTTATGTGGTGCTGTTCCTGACCCATGGAATTTACTGGTTTGATCAACTCCTTTCCCCTTTTAAAGCATCTTATCAGTCTCAGAGGTGCATCTCCAAACAGGGTTAATGTACCTCCAGAACATTCATAAGGTAAAGAAAAGTAATTTAATTTATGATTGCATAAGCCAGTTGTGGAAGCCTCCCAAGAAGCCTGAGTTTTCATTTCTTTCATAGTAGATATTTAATTATATGATAATTACTTACAGCTTGCAGCTCAGCTTCTGCTTTTATGAAATATAAATTGCACTTCACTCAAAAGTGCAGGATGAGCATTTAAAAGGCTTCATTAAGTAGGTTCTAAGATTTTCCTGACGACTTTCTTTAAGCCACGGAATGGAAAGCAGATGTACCTGTAAAGTGAAACTTGCTTCACAGAAGAACAAAGTAGAATTGCTAATGTAATACCAGGATGGATGAGACTTTACAAGAAAAAAAAAAAAAATTAACTTTTAACAAATACATTTTTTTTTTAAATAGAAAACAAAATATTTCTGTCAAGCTGCATGATAAAAGGGACCAGGAGTGAAGAAGCAGTGTTGCCAGCTCTCAGATATGAACAACAAGGCTCTTTACTCCAAATTTCCAGTGCTCAGAAGCTTGAGCTTGTGTGAGCTCCACACTGTTATTAGAGCAGATGGACCAAACAAAAAAATGTCACCTCATTTGTAGCTTCCTAAAAGCCTAGAAAACAGGAATTGTAAAAGCAGAAAGATGAAGACAAGAAAAACAGCTTTCCCTGCATTTATGTATTGTAATTTTGTGAATGTTTTGACCTCCCTCTTGATTTTAGACCATTAGGAGCTGACTGCACTGGTGCTTCTGCTCTGTCGTATCTTCACAGCACTGCAAGCTCAGACCTAGAAAAAAACCAAAGGGTATGAGGACACAGAAATCAAAAGCAGAGGATTTGGCTGCTACAAAACATCATGCAGGTGCTACTGTTATCTGGTGGCCATACCAGTACCACACAGTGATGGCAGAAAAGTGCTGTTCATTGCAAGTCCTGAAGGAAACCATTACTCAGGCAGGCAGAGCAGCCTTCTGTTGCAGGGTTATGGCTCCTTCCATCCCAGGCAGGAGCGGTGATCTATGAAAGGTGCTGAGAAGTGAACTCTACCTTTTGAACCTGCAAGAACTAAGATTTTCTTATTTTAGTTTAGCAGTTGGATCTGTCCATACTATTAACTCCATCTGGATTCATGAAGCATGAATATACAAAATGAGAGAATAAAACTAACACACACAACGTGCCTGAAAATTCTGAGAAGAATTTGTTCCTGGAGAAAAGAGAATGAAGGGAACAGAACAAGTCCTTCCTGCAATTGCATCAGGGTGTCATAGGCAAAGCAAGCAATACAGTTGTTAAAATTTGTCCCCGATTTCTAAAGACTAAAATAAACCAAAAATAAATAATAAGGATTAAAAAAAAAAAAAAAAAACAAACCAAACCCAGAAGTTTAAGCAACCTTTTTAAGAAAGGAACAAAAGTTATTCCAAAATGAAAACTGAAGATTTTGTAAAATTCACAAGCGAAGTCCTGCCCCCCAACAGCTGAATTCTAGTCTTCTGCAGTAACACAACCCATGGACAACCTGCATTCACACCAGTACACTGCAAGTCAGAACTGGCCTGTACCTTCTCCCAGCTCAAGATGAAGACAACAGAGAGAGAAGTCCCTTCTAGCAGTTTATATTTGTTTCCACCACCTAGGGCAATAAATCCCAAGTGAATGTGGACAGAGAGCTTCTTGCTCAGCTGAGATGAATGACAATCTAGAATTAACTGTCACTTGTAGCTGTTAATGGCATTAGGCACAGGAATAGAAATTTGCACAGGAATTATTATATGGTGCATGGCCCTCCCTATAACGATGATGGTCTCCCAGTGACTTCTGCAGGAGCTTAAATGATTTGTTTGGAAATAGATCTAGATGGTGCAATTATTCAGCTGAGATGCCAGAGTGAAAACAGACTGCTGGCTGCAGCTGAGCTGGGAGATCTATAAACACGTACACTATTTCACAGTAGCTAAGTGTCTTAAGTAGTCCTGAGATGTAAACTTAAATATTTAATACACTGTCAAAGCAGTTCTGTGCTTTTGTGTATTCTATTTTTAAGACTGAACAATTGCTTAAAAATATGTTGTCCAGCATCTTACTCTGCCCAGCAAACCAAAAGGCTGAGCACAAGTGACAGTTTATTGCGGAGAAGAACGAGGCAGCTACTGCCTGCCACCCTCCAAGTCGATGCCACAGTGGAGAAGATAAACTCTCTCTGAAACAGAGGAACACGAAACTGGAGACTTGCCTTAGGCTGGAGCACTCTTAGGTAAGGTAACCAGACCTAAAAGCACGAATTGAAAAGCTTGATAAACTGCATTAAGTCACTATATGGACACTCACTCAGAATTAAAGTGTCTTTAATTCAGTTGAGGTTTATCAATTTCCAAGAGAAAGCTAAGCTTACCAAAATTTTAGCCATTGAAATTTGGGGGGGAAAAAAAAAGTCTACCCAGAATTTGATCATTTGGTGTAAAAGCTACTTTGGAATAGTTTTCTGAAGGGCTCTTCTCTAGAGCAGCATTTGCAGACAGCGGTGCCTTTAGAGAGACTGCAGTTTTGAGCACTCGCACTAACCCAGAGGCACCTCTGTGCAGCAAGTGAATTCAGCTGACCATGTTTGTCCTTCCTCTGGAGATTATAAACCCCAAAGAATCAATTTTAAGGGCAACTGTGGGCAAACCACCCCACAGAGGCTGATCTCTACAATCATGCTGGGAACAGTGCTCCTATCTCACTGCCAGCTGGAGTCAGCCATGATCCATTGGAAAATACAAGAGTCAACACCCCGCAGCAAGGTGTGCCTTGTCTGGAACAAGCAGAGAAGTTCATCTTTATTTCATATAGTTTACAAAAGGGCATAAAATGCCACACCATTTCATTCCGAACAGCTTCTTCCATTACCTACTGCAGCACGTAGCACTTAGCTGCTAAATAACAGCAAAGGAAGGAAATTAAGAAGTATAGAGGAGAGAAAGGAGCAGTATTTCCAGCTGAGACGTGAAGTGAATTGAGAGACACTGGAAGGCTGCTTTATGTAGGATTAAACATATCTTCTGTCCCCTTAATCACCCCAATGCATTCTGCTGGGGTCAGGCTCTCATGTGTACCCTCATATTGATCAGTAACATCTCAACCTGTGGAAATTAGCTTAGCAGGGAAACAAAAGTTGCCTGCTGAGCTGCAGTATACAAAAAAATTTTGTGAGCACAAAAGATGTGCTGAAGGGGGGTGGCCCCGTGGACTCCTCAGCAGACTGGAAGGGCCTTTCCCACTGGGAAAAGGCCACCAAGAGCTACTGGAGAACCTAACACACTTTCAGCTGCATGCATTGAAAGGGTACAACTCCTGCCTTGCAAGGGTGCAACAACATGGAAGGATGCCTGTGTGGAGCTCCATGTCTGGAAACTCCCGGGGCATAGCAAGGCTGAGCACTGGTGCCTTAGGAGGAACCTCAGCCACAGTCACCCCATGGCCAGAGCTAAAGCCTAAGAAAACAAGCCCATCACAGGCAAGCACCTCTCTAAAGCCACATCCTACTTATATGGGCATCTGCTTCACCAGCAGAGTACTTTGCCCTCTAGACCATATTGTCCTCCACTCAGTGTTGCATCAGCCCTCGCTTACATCTCCCACAGCTGCTTTTCTGGACCTTGTCTCACATCCAGAGGGAAGAGGTGGGTCAAGGGACAGGAGGACACCACTGCCTTCCTCTGTCCTGGCCTCTCTGCAGTGCTCCTGTTTCCATCATAGCCTGTGAGTATACAGCAAAACTGATCCTTCACCAGAAGTCTCATTCAGTGAAGCATTCTGAAGCCAGTGGCAGGGGGAGGAAAGGAGAAGGGAAGAAGGTTTGATCACACAGCCCCATAAAACTAAAGGGTTTCACTTGATCTCAGCTGCTGCAGCTCCATTAAATCCAAATGAAATGTTGCATCTGCAACAACTGCACAATTAAGGCTATAAAAGGTAAAGTTGGAATTTAAATCTATAATTAAAAGAAAACTTTCTAAAGAGCAACCTTTTATTCTTCCCAATCTGTGCTTCTAAGTTTTTATCAGTTCGGGGCACTTTTAGAGCCCATTGCACGACATAACACCACACTGCTCCCAGGAAGTTATGTGGCAGGGCCTCAGACAACATCTGTGATCAGGCAGCTGCACTTTGTGCTCCAATGAAGAATGTCCCATTTTTCATAGCTGGGTACTGCTGGGGAACCTCATTAGAAACCAAATTACTACCTGCATCAGGTTTACACTAATGTATTGACATCTACAGCACTTGTTAAATGAACCGTAAATCCAATACACTGAAGTCATTTTCAACTGAATCAAATCAGGTTTCAGTCAAAAGAATTACAATTGTTATATACTTAATGCTTGGCACTTTCCTGGTGTCTCCAGCTCGATCATTTCAGACACCGAGAGAAAATTGTAAACCTATGCAACGGTGCAAGCTAAATTGGCCACACTCCAAGCATACTAAACATGGTGCTAGGAGTTTAAGGATGATAATTGGCTCTAATTGACTAGTTGGTAAAGCTGTCCAGGCATCCACGGGCTCGCTCTTTACTAATCTGTTTTCAACATGCTATTTTCTTCTCCTTAGTTAATTTATACTTTCTTATTATAAACCACATTGTTTGCATTTCCTAGAATCTTTGCTTTTTAAATCTTTAACTCTTTGTTCCCCTTGGAAATAATGGCTTTATGGGAATATGGTCTCAGCTGCAATAGATAAGGAAAAGGCAGAGCAGCACTGAGCACAGCCGTCCTCACAGCACTTCAATCTCAACAGGAATCAAAATGCCTTCCAGGCCTCGAGATGCAAAGTCACACTCTCATGATGTCTCTTCCCTTCTCAGACACATCTACTCTTCTTTTAATATTGATGTTTTATAATGCTGTCCTCACACATGAGTCAAAGTAACCCCTTATTTCCTCTTCACTCAGGGAACAGTAAACTCAGGACTACCATCCACTGCCCAGCTGCAGCCATGTGCACAGTACAAAAGAGGATGATGCCACAGCAGAGGACAAAGCCAGTTTCCCCCTGTCCTACCCCTCCAGCCTCGCCTCAAAGGTTGCTTAAAAGAAAGACATTTGAAGGACCCAGTTCAAATTCAGTACAGCTATCAGTCTGAACTAGCAGCTCTGTCCAGCTAGATTTTCTTTGAGCCTCCTACAGACACCTGCCCTAAGTGGCCTTAGTTCTGCTTAATTAGTTTCCCAGAAATGGAAAATGACAAACTAGAAATTAAAAAGGAAATATGTATGAGCCAGCTCCTCTATCAGCATAAAACCATCCCAGTACCAGTGAATTACACAGCCATTTGCTGTCATTTACTAGGCCAGACTCTATCCAACCGTCTCCAGTCTCTTGCTATCTAAATCCCAGGCAGACTATCTGCACATGTACTCCTCCTCCCTTTTGCTTGGCTCGGTGCCCTCTCCATGGTGTTCTCCAGCAATAAAGAGCTGCCCCTTAGAAGAAGTAGCCACACAAAAGAATAAAATACCACATTACATGTATGAAGCCTGGAAGCAGTTCCGCTGATCAGCCAGAAATCAACTGGTGACCTTCTATTCTGTGAGGAAATAACCCCAGTAGAAAGGGTAGAAACTACTTGCTGAACTGGACTGTCTGGAGAGCTAAAGCTGTCCAGTTAGACTGTGCTCTCACACCTCTGGCCCCTTTCCATCCCCATTTAGCATCTTCCACAGCATGTGTTGGTTTTGACAGTCCACTGTGTTGTTCCCCGAGGACTCCAGCAGAAAGTCATCCTGACAGTGTATCCAGGGACACCTTTTCAACATGCTGTTACTCACCTAACACATTTACAGGCACACATCACCCACACAATGCACTCCATTTCCCTGCTGTTGCTCAAACACTGGATCTGCCTCTAGATTGGGGCTCATGAACCTGCAAAGTCAGTCAACCAGCAGTTGGCCTGTACCCTGAACTGACCAAAATCAGCGCACAGAAGTAGGTCTTCAAACAGGAAAAGTTGATGCAGCTCAGCAGAAGGTAGCAGGCCATTTGCTCACTATGTTTGTTATCAAGTGCAGGGTCAATTCATTGTGGAAAAATATGGAAACTGCTGATGAAGTCAGGTAGAAACACAGCCCAAAGGAGAGTGAAGATGGTTAGAGTGTAAGATCACACTCAACTTGGAAGAAATTAGTTTTCAACTGCTTTTGCCACACTGATTCTTAAATTCATTTTTGTTCCATTTTGTTTCTTCCCCCCTGCAAACACACAATGCACACAAATTTTACATAGGTGCATCGCCTTTAAGTTGCTTCCCTGGACCACTCACGGTTTGCAGCAATGTCCATCAGAAGGTGAATGAGAATGATGTGCCACTGCACCAGTGTCATGAATTCACCGCAGCCATCTCTTCAGAGGCGGTACATGGGAAGGCCGTGCCCTCCTCAGAGCTGCTGACAAAGGGCATCAGTCCAGAGTCAGCTCTCCTACACTTCATCTATGGTGATTTTACCCTTACCTCAAAAAATAAGAGAGCAGGTGCTGATTCACCAGCTGTAAAGTTGCTTGGCTCCCTACAGAGCCAGCTACAGCGGGGTACCAAACTGGATGCTTAACAGACAAGCAAAACATTAGTGGGATAACCAGCATTGTGGCCAATGCCAAAGTTCTAAACTGGAGCTCTCTGTCACTAAATACATAAGCTGCTATTGCATGAGAAAGAATAAAGTCTGGGATTTCACTGTAGCTGGATATATAACACACATCACTGGTGAACATGGACCTGCCCCACACATTCTCCAGGGAATTAGAGGACCGCACAACTACATTTGGCTTCACTTTACAGATGACAAACAAGCTGCAGGGCAAGGGGAGAAGAGAGTTCAAAGAAAACCCAGTCCATTTGGCAGGGGGCAAGACATTCAAACTATGTACCAACGAAAGGGCAAGACCAAAAAACTCAGGTTCTGATCCAGTTTAAAAAGCTCAGAACAGGGAGTGACTACATGAGATGAGCAGCAGATCCAGACAAACAAAGCCAATCTTAAAATGAACTGTAAAGGAAACACATGAAAGCCCTAACATCATAACAGGTCAGAAAGGTTGTTTCAGTGCAGAGGTCTCCAAACATAACATAACAGACAAGCTGGTTAATGCTGTCCTAGAAGAACCAGGTCATTTTCTTGTAGCACAGTGTCTGTGCCCAACGGTGGTGCAAACCAGCCAGAGCCAACAGTTTAAGTCACATAATCAATGCAGGAGGATCAAAACACCGTCCTCCAACATCACTGATGGAGGCTTCTGCCTGTTGAATTAGCTGCTGTGCTTCAATTTATTATTTCTGATGACAGTCTTTTGTCTTCATCCAAACTAATTATGCTTAAATCAATGGTAATGGTAGATTTGACATTGATTATCCCTGTAGATGCTCTCAACTTAAATTGTCCTTTTGCATACAGATAATTCCCTTGGCTATCTCCTGCCAGAGCATTGACACCCGAGTATTTATTTAACTAATTATTTTAATGCGCATGTCATCACTGACATTTGATACAAACTACAGTTATACAAACAGTTTCACTATCCTATAATGCCCAGAGACATCAGAAAACAAATTCCCTTAGCAGCAGTGAGCCACTGTCTAATACTCCACTCAGAAGTGCACTGAAACTGGGCTGGGTTCACAAGATCCAGTTCTTCAGCCCCAGACCCTGTACCAGCCAAGCTGTCCAAGCAGATCGTTCAGGGAGTCTTACCAGTTGAACACCAAATCTACTATGTAATAAACTGATGTGTCTATATTTACCTTACTGGAGTGCCAGCAGTTCAAAGAAGCTGGAAACTGCTTTTTAGCATAATAAAGACTTCTGCAGTTTTTCAGCTGCCTCTCTAATTGTCCAACTCTCCAAGTCTTCCCTGGGCTGAGGAGGGATACTAGATTCTGAAAGACTCTGAAAGAAAAGCAAAGCTCTTTTCAAAGGAAAAAAAAAAAAAACAGATGTCGATTTTTTTTTTTTGGTCTGACATTTGAAACTCAGAATGTAAAAATAGTCTCCAATAGTGCCCCTACATTTGAAAATTGTGTTTACTTCTGAGACAAACAGGATTAGTCTCAGTGACAGATTAATTTGCTTTTTGATACAGAAAAAGTGCTCTGCAGGCTGAGCACAAACACTCTACAGGCTCCAGAGAATTGCAGCAGTGCATTTCACCTCCAGGTCACTGGTTCAAATTCCCTCTGGGGGTAGGGCCTGAAAAGTTTTTAATGTCTAATGGTTGTTCAATGGTCCATGTGAAATGAGTTTTGTGGTTGTGCCTTCACTCCAAGTAACACTACTGACAGAGGATGTCATGGCATCAGGGCTTAGCAGCTCATTCCTTGCCCCCAAAATTACATTTGTTTTAAGTTAATGTTCAATGTTGGGCATCTGTAACCCAACAGCACCTGAAAAAACCTAAGATCTTGATTCAGTGGTGAATAGGCTCTTCCCTTCTAAGAGTTTCTCTCTTTCTCCTATTTGGAGACACTAGGGTTTCTCTAAAGAAACAGATACCATCCCAGAGCCTGGGAGACTGCAGGTCTGGAGCATTTCCAGATGCACCACACAAAACACACTGCACCTGGAAAGGTCAGCTGTGGGCAGATGGAAATAAGCAGCAAGCCATTTTTCCTTTATGTAGTCCCACACCACCACTAACACTGCCCAGAGGCCTCATTCCGTACCTGGCATGTATATTAAGTTACTTTTCCCTCCTGAGAGATAACACACTTACTGTATTTTAAAGGCAGAAGGCTACTTGAGATTTCCCAAATTGGAAAACTGTTTTTAAGGCTGGAACTTGAGACACTTTGTCTTAGGCACAAGACTACTACTCTCAAAGGCTGCTCTAAGGATTGTAGCAAAATGACAGCATTAATAGAAGTACTGCAGCCAGGCAGTGAGACTGGCTGTGCTGAATAGAGTGGTGCTCTACAGGGAAGGGAAGACACTGGAGAGGGAAAGCAGAGGCTGCTGCATGTTCCAAGCTTCAGAGCCACCTACACCCAAGCTTCAGATACTAACATAATCCTCAAAGAGCTAAAAGCTGCTGTGAGGCTGCTCTGATCATTACCTCCTACTAAATGCATCCTTTCAGGACAGCTCCAGCCACATCTCTTCTCCCAATCCATGCACACAACACGGGAGATGGGAAGAGAAAGGCAACGTTGCCCTTTGCCTGACATAAGTAGAGGAAGCAAAAAATGAACTGACCTGTTTGCCAGATCTTGCTGTAATTCTATATAAACTAAAAAGCAGATAAGGAAAAGGTTCTTGCCCCCGTTACCCACCCACAATAATTGATAGCACCTGATTTGGGGGCATTAACCTGCACAGGCAAAACGTGTCAGTTGTTATTATTGACTGTAAACGTGTCATAAGCATGGAAATACAGTCAGCAAGGCTACTGAGACTGGTAGTGAAATTGTAAACAGCCTATTAAATAGAAGCAGTAAATACTCCAACACACTGTAGATCGTGGTCAGTTAAAAAGCACTGGACAGGCTTTAAAACTGAAAAAATACTCGGCTCCATCTAAATCCTCTCTGAGGGGAAAAACAACCAGGTAAAGATGGACACAAGGGCAGCAAATAGATGAGCACTGCAGTAACTACTGGCTTCTAGAGCAAACACCAACAGTCAGCATGAAAAACAGGCTCTAGTAAAAAGACAAGAGAGGGATGAAACATAGTCAGGGGATACAAGCAACGCATCCTTGTTCAGAACAAAGGTGTATCCAAGTCAGTTCAGGGAGTTGAAACACTAAACAGAAGGCTTCCTGGTGGCAACTGATGATTTTGCATTGGAACACACGACAACGCAGGAGGCAGAACAACCACAAGCCAGGGAGACAGTGGGAAGAGAGGAAGAAAGCCCAACATCTACAGAAATATCATCAGATGATCCCAAGCAAAGAGCCAGGAAGAGAGCAAAAGCTTTGAGAGCTGCTTGGCTGCCAGAAAGAGGCTCAACGCAGCACTACAAAACTCTGCATTCCTTGTCCCACCACTCACTTTACATTTGAATGGATATAAACCCATAAAACCTCGATTTCTTTGGCTATCAAAAGTAAGAACATTGCTCATGTCTCAGAGGTATTGTGCTCAAGCTGAGTGCAAAACAGAACTGCAAACCTGCCGTGAATGTAAACAGCAGAGCTGATCCCTCCTGTACACATCTGCAGTGTTTACAAGGACACCCGCCTGCCAGCTCCGGATTTCTGGGAGCTGATGGACCTCCAGACCGTCATAGGGCCACACAATGCCCCATAAAAAACAGAGATGAGAATCTTCAACTAAGTCATGTCTGTGCCCCACATTGTGCCAAGTGCTTCAGACCTATGTTTAGCTTTAAGTGACTCCCTCTAAGGGCAGATCCACTCGAGCACTTTCCCCCTTCACTATTTTCCAGCCACAGAAAAGCCAAATTGTATTATTTCTTTCTTTAGAATAGTTCTGTTACTACTGCAGAAGTGTCCAGAAGTCTTGATAGCATATCAAACCAGGCCTAGGAGATCAGGAAGACACTGGTCTAGAGCAGGCTAAGCCCTTTCTGTATCAGTGCACAGCTGACACTGCCACAGGGGTCCTGGAGCACACGTGCTGGTCCAAGTACCAGTGTCGCCAGACCAAATCCAACTCTTCTCATCAATCCCAGATTCATATTAATAGGGACAGTACAGAGTCTAAGAGTTCACAGATGTATGCACTGCTTTTAACTCCTGCATTTGTTTATTTGGGTGAGTAATAGGCTTAAATTCCAGCCTATGAGAATGACCTCAGGCTGATAACAGATATACAAGACTCTGTGCTGTTTCAACCTGACTTAAGCCCAACCTCTTGTTTTGGGAGGTTGAGATAAAGGGTGAATCTGCCACATGGAGCTGAGAAGTAAGTTTTTCATTACAAAGCTCCCCATTTGCTATAAATAGCTTCTCTAAGGATTTGAGATCTAGTTCATAGGAATATTTTTGCTAACAAGAAGACACAAACATGTAAAGCAGCTGCCCCTGTGTAACCCAGTCCATGCACAAGTGCAGGCACTGGGACAGGCTGGGGACTTGTGCCTGAACAGATTTTTTTGTAGGGCTGTAACTCTGCTGTGCCTCACAGTAATTTACACTGCTATCAAGGATAGAACCACGTGCTTCTTTCTTTCCCAAAGACCACAATACCGTATTTACTCCCCTGATTGCATTAGCCAATATGAAACAAAGTAATTTTTAATAAAGTGTGCCACGGCAGAGAAAAATTGATACAATCACAGAGCCGGTATAATAGGATTTAATTCTGCTTCAGATGTGCTAGTTTTAATAAAAAAGGATTGAGCAAATCTAAAATAAATTACACTGAAAGGTCAGGCTTATTGCTTGTACAGTTATGTTAACTCTTCCACAGACATTTTTACAGACTGTATTTATGAGACCTTTTGATTTTCAGAAGAGGTATAAAATACATCTGCAATTTTCCCATTATTTGCAGCAGTGTTTCTTCTGCAAGTGTCATTTCTCAGTACTTTAGTGTAGATTTCTTTAACCGACGTTTATAAAAAATGATGAGTTATTTCTGGGGTGGTTTTGTTCAATTAGTGAAACTGTAATTCCCAACAGAAAGTTAAACCTAACTAGAAAAAAAAAAATCATTTAAGGGAATAAAGACTCCCATTTGTGTGCCAGTGACACTTGATTTCTTATTCATTAATCATTCCACCAGTATATCATTTATTCAAGAGGAAGCAAACCAATTACTTATTTTTATATGTAGCTAAGGCCCTGATACCATGAACTATCCACAATGGACAAGAATTGGAAAGAACTGTAAGCACTGGACGTTATTACAAGGCTCTTATTAATATTACAGCAGCAGTGGGGGACCCAGACAAGATCACAGCCCACTTGGCTTAGCGCTACTGTAACACAGAGATAACTCTCCATCCTAGCACAGCACAGACCTTAGCAGAAGAGAAAGAGCAGAGTCTGCAAAGGAAGGAGGTTGTTGTGGCCACAGAGGAGAGCTGGAAACATAGGGCAGTCTGCAGTCCTGCGCTGCTGTTCAAAGGACCACACTGCTGCTTTGCCAGGGCACAAAGATTGCACAAATCCCGCGGGCACAACCAGGGACCCTGCTAGATAATTACACTGATTCCGGTCTTGCTGAGTTTCTTGCCATTGCTGTGACTGCACAGGTCTACTACACATGAACACCGACAGGCTCTTGTTTCTGAGTTTACCCAACTCAGGGGTACATTAGACCTCACACTTGGAAAAGGAGCCGTCAGTTTTACATCAGTCTTGAGATAATATCGAGGCACAACAAGCTCAATTCTCTACAGTCACCACCGAAGAAATTCTGCTGAATTTGATCAACGGAACTATTGGGAAGAATAGAAAATCCAATCCCCTGTTGGTATCTGTCTGTATCCACACTTTCAGGGCATCCAGGTGCAAGTCCATCAGCAGCAAGTAGAGGCCAAGTCGGCTGAACTGTGTCATCATATTGAAAAGTAAAATTAAGTCTTGGGTTCACTGTGGAGTTCTGCTCAATACTCGAGTCAGTTTAGAGTAGCTCCAGCGGCAGGAGACTGCATGAAACCACCACCGGCAGTGGTAGGATAATAAAGACCTGCCACCGTGGCCAAGGACTTCCCAAGGGGGTCTTGGGTTTTAAGAATCACTTTAACTGCTAAGCATTGATTTTTTTTTTTTTTTTTTCCCCATGCTGATGAAATCAACAAGAAATGATTGCCAGCCATGACTATTAAGGAGCGGAGGCGATACCTGCTTTTTGTGTAGCACAGAGAATTCAACCAGAAGTCTGACTGCCCCATAACCAGGAACACAAGCAGCTGTTGTTTGAAATGAGAAAGGCACAGCTTTGTGCTGTGGGCTACAATAATTCAGTTGCTGTTGGCTGGCAGAGGAGATTCTGTGAAAACACACATATCAAAGCGCTGCACAGGCATAAACATCAGCTTCTTTGCATAGTTTGAGTTATATGAATATGCAAAACAAAGGCATCCTGGGAACACATGTGACGCCTCTTGACAAACTCTGCTTAATTTATCAACATTTCTGCTTTTGACAGAAAAATATCAATTAAAAT
>JAAGNO010007464.1:78357-108150 GCA_033439905.1 Ceryle rudis
AATACTTACTTTTCACTGGTTTAAACCAATGTTTTTAAAACTAGTTTCATAGCTTTCCTTTCAAATATTTCAGAGAAAAATGTCAATTTAATGCTGACAGCAAACAAGGATGTCAGTCTAATTAGATTTTTTTTTTTGTTCTGTCATGCTCCTGATCACATTTAAGTACTCCTCTGAAAAAAAAATAAAATCTGATCAATGATGAAGGCACAATTATACAAACCTTAACATTCACTCTAAATGTAGCTATGAAAAAAGGGAAGAGAGGGTAGGGAAAACAAAGGTGAAGTATATTTCTCTTCCTATAATTAAGTCAATTTATTTTCCAACAGCCATATAAATTTAAAATATGAAACAACAATAATACAGCTATAGAATCTAGGTTTTCTTTCAAAGCAGCAGCATATAAAACATATAAAAGCTAAAACCTCAGCACAAGCTTCAAAAAAACAAGGACTGAGTGAATTTTGCCGAAGACATTAAACTCACAAAATACAGTACACAAAAATACTGGAATGCGTCAGATATAAAGCTACACATTTTAGGTAAAGACAGACATTGTAATACAAAATTTGCAAAATTAAACCATGGGATTTGGGGGAGAGTACCATGAATACAAAGAAGTTGGCAATTAATACTTGTAGATGGAGAGAAGAAAGTGGCAGTTTTACATTTAGCATTCAGTTTTCAGGTTCACGACTTCACTTTCTTAATATCTTTTTTTCCAGAGTTCTCAGCAGCCAAATCTGCTTTTCTCTTCTGTGACTAAAAAGGGGAAAAAAAAATTATAAATTCAATGAAATAGTGGCATTATAAATAAATAAAAATGAAGTATGTCACTAACTATTCAAAAAGAAGATAAGTGGCCCTAATGAATTACATATTTCAATTCAGCTTAAAAAAATATCCCAGACTTAGACACTTATCTGTGCTATCCTTCTCATCATCTTGAACTCATTTCATGGTCTCAATGGTACAGGTACCATGGTAATGTACCACACATACCATGAACTGCATGAAAAGATCAGGACCTTGACTTATACACAATTCTGTTCTAAAGCAGACAACTCTTCAAAATGAAAGAAGCACTTCTTATCATTTCTTCTTCCAGGAACTACTATGTAGAGAAGGAATAACAATCTGGGATTAAATTAAAGCAAACATATCCTATAAATATGCAGGTAGAAGAATGTTAGTGCTACAGTTTCTTAAAAAGAGTCTTCCTCTGTCACTTAAAAAGACCCTTCTCAAAAACAAAACCAACCAAACAAAAGCCCTGAAATACCATGAACTGGGAATAACTACATAAAAATCTAGGAGACCTAAAACAATCTGGCTACAATTATCTTTTCCATTTTCTAACAAAATATAATTGAATTCTGCCCCACTTGAAGCAAAGTAAGTGCTGTTCAACATACTGCTGTAACTTTTGCTCCTCTCTTCTTCTTTTCAGCTCGCTCTTTTTCCTCAATTTCCATATTTTCTTTTTCTATTAATGATATGAGAGTATTGCAGCGTCTTTGAAACTCCTAAGGAAACAGAAAACAAAATTCTCTAAATAAATTATAAAAATTCTCTCATTTGCATAAACATGTTCAAAATACTTGAACTCCAAAACACTTGTTTTCCAAAAACATTCAATATTTGTGTACTAATAAGATTAGCTTAGTTATTGTCACCTGCCTTTTCCTTAGTGTAACCTTCTTTATCAAGGGAGATTTACTGAACTATTCGGCTTCCTGACAAGGACTTTTCAGGACTGTCTGTATCTTCCACACTGACACCCCAAAAGACTGATCTGATCTTTCATCTTGTTTAGATGAAGCAAATTATAGCCTGCCAGCATACTAGGACAGATTTTAGGAAAAGAGGTCTTTGAGTATATCCTTGAAGTTGAGGGGAAAAAGAATCAAAGCCACCCTAAGTAATACTTTTCTGTAGCACACAGACTAGTTTCTTGTGGTAAGACACTGTAGAGTTCCAAAAAGGCAAAAATCTATCCAGTCTTAAATCATGACCTCACTGTTGTAATTTCAGTCATACAGCACCCTAAAGGTAGCAGGCCCTAAATGCTTTTAGTATCAAGACTTCCAAGCCACCTGAACGTGATCAAGATTAAATGCCATAAGGTGATTTACACATTAAAGAGTATTTCCAAGGCACTGCAGTTAGTAACAGTCCGCTTGGTTAATAGAATTTGTTTGACTTGGACAGCTCCTTGTATCCCTCCACCCCCCAAAAAAAAAAAATCACTTCTCAAATATGTAATAATATTTGGGTTTCTTATAATTATTTGGTACATTCTATGTACATTGAGAACAGTGATTCCATGAGCTTTTTCTTTCCAACTCAAAGCAGGAAGCTTTCTTCTGAGGAAAAAAAAAAGCTTGGAAAAAAATGTCTTATCTCTATTAAATTCAGTGAAGCAATTTTGAAGCCACAAGCATAAATCCTAACCTACAACTGGTCTATTTGCAATGAAGTGGACAGGTGACCTTTTTGCCCAGGAATTAGTCTCTATTTTCTCAGCATCTGTAACCTGTATATTGCCTCAGCCATCATGTTACATGATGGCAAACGACACAGCCTGAACACTTCCTTGATCCTGAATGTTCTGAAACAGTCAAGCATATGACTCATCTGAGACATTAATACCCTCAAGTTTAACCACATCCCTTAAGTTCCACGGTTTCCACAGATTCCTCTATGAAGGGTGCTCCATGGCCTTGGGTGAAAGCTGTGTAATTCAGAATGGATACAAAGAATCCTGCCATCATGTGATTTTTTTTTACCAATAAATTCTTCAGGACATTTTTCTTTACAGTTCCCTACTGGAAATAGTCCAGTCTCATGCGTGTAGCTTTGCAAACACTATTATAATGAGTCATCTCTTCCACAACCATGTAAAGGTAATCCCACAACCTCCAGTAATGGTTCAACCATAAATTGAGGTGCCACGCTTGTGCCCTGGAATACAACAGTCCTGATGGAGTTAAAATACTCACTTCAACTAGTAAAACCCCTCAAATTCCACCCACACAACAGTTTTCAGATAAAAAGGCAACAAGTCTGAGAAAGTTTGAGTGTAAGCCATCCCACCATGCATTGCATCCCCATAGAAAAAAAAGAGACCCTCTGTCTCAAAAACCTGCACTCTACAGATGAAAAGAGATGATAAAAAGACAGAAGTAGAAAGATGATTGTCAATATGCCAGAAGTATTTTACATCTTTTGATTTCATGTGCACTGCACACGCAAGACTTAGAAGCTGTAGGTAAACACCAATGACAAGCTGCTCCATAACAACAATCATCTCAAACTCTTCTAGTATATGAGAAACTGGTTTGTGTTAAATTCGAGACGAGCAATTAATCAGAAAGGACGAAGAAATAACCTTAATCTATTTGCCTAAGGCACTAAGAAAAATCCTCTTCTTTCCCGAGGAAAAATACTCGCAGTAATACATTTATTAAAGTGTAAGAGTTGATGCTTACACTTTCCAGATAGACTATTACTCCAGAACCGCATGCTGTGGACAGAAGATGGACTCAAAAAACAAGAGAAGCAGTTGACCACAGGTATATGACATTGACAGAGGTTTCTTCTACACCTACCATCCAAAAGAATCCGCATGATAAATCCTGAACTGAGCTACTGAAACTTCAATATGGACTGACCCATTCCATTTTATTACTATAAAGATACAATTAGAGTTTAAAATGCCTCGCAGCTTTAGAGATGAGATTTTACTCAGTGTGGCCTGATACTTTTCTCTTTAGGCTGGAAAGAGATAAGATGTACTTTGCTCACTCCTTCATAGCTATAAAGCCTAGTATTGCAATAAATAAGATGGGAGCACTGAACCATCACCTTCTGCATGACTGAAGTCAGAGATGCTGACTTGGGAGTGAAAGTAGTCCCGAGCTCTGTCAACAGGCCCGTCTACCCCTGTATTTACAAAGGAGTCATTTGTCTTGTACTGTGTAAGGTTTGCAGAAAGGTAAAAAAAAAAGCATCAATAATTTAAGATTCAGAAAACAGATACATGATTCATGACTGCCATGATATCTTGCATTCTTTCCGCACAGAAAGAAATAAAAGGACAACAACAACAACTTAGAAATTCAAATCTCTGTGCTCAATTAAAACAAACAAAAAAAAAAACCAACACAAACAAACTACAATTTTAGGCACTCTCAATCTATGAGAACTTACATTTTGGGTAAACCATCTGGTTTTGGAATAAATAAAGTGGAATTTTTGTTTTCCAAAGAGAAGTCTTCAGAAGGAGAAGAAACAGAAATGAGTTGGAAGATAAATTAGCTATTTCCGTGGAACTCAAGAGACATCTAGTGGTTAACAGAACACAGTTTTCTCCAAGACCCTGGTAAGTCCTTCTCTGAATTATGCTGCCCCTCTACCTTGTTTTGTATCAGTTTGAATGTAATAAAGGGTTTGAGATCAGATGGGAACTTCAGTATCCTCAGAACTTCTATCTTCCATCACTTTCCCTGAACTTACTATTCACCCCTTTACAAAGGCTTGTATTTCTGCCTGCTTCAATAATTCCTGGTATCAAGTGACTTCCCAGCACATTTCTTCATAAAAATTACCAAGCTAATGCAAAATGGACCCAAACAGATTAGTACCTTCACAAATGGCAGGACAGTTGAATACGTAAAAATAGTTAGCAATTGACAGTCATAAACTACTAAACCATAAATATTTAATTGTTATGATAACTAACTAGATTTATACTGAACGTGGAAGATTACTTTAGCTTTCTATTTTCGCACTAGTCTTTCAACTGTGCAATAGCAGAAAACCTAAAAATATTAATGGATAGAAATTTAAGAGAAAACATAAGCCAAAAAGATTCACTGTATTCCCAGGGCCTCAATTTCAGCATTAGACACCACAGAACATATTTTTTTCACTTCAGCAGATGATTCCTATCCCCTTTAAAAAGAGAATTACACTGGATATAAGGATCTGCAAGAAGATTTAAATTGAGTATTTAATTCTACTCCTGACTTAACTGTATGTCAATTAATACTAAATTTTGAGCTGCATTTTTAATTTCTAGCCCACATTCCAATGATTTACGCAAATGGATTCCTCCATAGACAAAAGAAAGTTGATAATAGACTAAATATTGGAAGTTTCTCTCTTAATGGACTTCATTTTAAAATCCACTATTTCTTCAAGTGGACATTTTAGCAAGTAAAGCTTGTAATTCTTTTTAATTAAGGGCTAACTGCTGGACTACCCAGAAACATTTTAATTGCTGAAATATCCAGTAGAAATTATACTGCATAATTATAAGTAACACTGGGAAAAACAAATATTCCCACCTGTTCAAATACACATTTAAAATATTTTATCTTATGTTTTATTTATTCTTAGTACAGCAGTACCCAGAACTCTGAATGAACATTTCATAAACAACTCCTGAGGCCAGGAAATAAAGACAGTAAACAATAATGCACGGTGGTTCTGCAATTCCTAGGCTATACCACAGAAATACAGATGAGTAAGTGAAATTACATTTAAGTTACAGGACTCCAGAAGAGCATTTAATTAGAAATTTGCTTACAAGACAACAGAGAGAATCTACGGCAGCTATGTAAGGGACAGTGTGCCCCACTCTCCTGTGGATCAGCCATGACCAATATGGTTTTGTATTCAAACACACACAAGCAATGTTCCGGCTCTCACTCATCACAAGTAAGATGAAGTTATTTCTGATGTTATTTAAAAATAAAATTGGAAGTACATTTTTTCCCATATAAATGCTTCTACGTGAAAAAGTACGTGTGTGTTCCTGACACAAGGCGCGCATACTTGCAATTTTTACTTGTAAAATAAGGAACTGAACCGGGGAGATCTGAGCAAAAATTCCAGGGCTAACAGCTTTTTATCATTAAAATAGTCCCATTTTCTGAGATGGGTACCTATATAACTTACTATTTGCAACCACCAAAGATTCTGTTAGTGCTATCACTTCCCACTTAATTGCTAAATTAAAAAAAGACTGGCTCTGCTTTTCACACAGAGAAAGGGGGAAAAAAAATACAGCCAAAATTCAGAGTACTAGTCTACTTGCTATAAAACTTGCATCATATTCTCCAAGTATGAACAAAATTTTCAGTAAAGCATAACTAAAAATGTTTATGCACTTGCAAGTGATAATCCTTATTCACAACTAAGGTGCATTTTAAACCTTTCAAGCTTACAGGAATCAGTGTTTTCGCTTGCTTTTGGAAAATAATTAAACCAATATTAGAAAAGCTGTTCTTTTCTCTGAGTGTTTAATTCAGATGTTTTCAGCCTTTAATATTGTCCAATAATTCTGAAATCAGTAGTATTTTAAGAGACCTTGTTTGGTAAAACTTTTAGTTTGCAATAAAAGTAACAAGGATATTTGTAATGACAGTCTACTTCTGCAGTAATCCCTCTGGGTAATGTGGGACTTCAGCTTGGCAGGTTTTCTAATCTGTTTGTTTCACAAGTATTGTGTTTGCTGTACCAAGGGAAAAGGTTATTTCATTAAAAACGAGAATAAAACCCCAAGTTATTCTTTCAGCACTTGTTTCCTAGACTCCAATATTCTGGCACAAACCCAAATTTTATGTGATGGTGCTTAAAAAAGAAAGGAACAAGATACTTAATGACTTATTCCGTGTAACTGATACGTACCATTGCAGTTCTAGATTTGATAAACCAGTCAAATCTAAACTGAGGAGCGTTGCGCACACACTGCCTTAGCTCCTCGTACACATTTTCTTTGTCAAAGCCCATCTTGTGTAACATGCATATCAAAAATCTGTCTTCCTCTTCTGTGTAATTTTTCCCTTTGTTTGTTCCATACTGAATACGCAACTGATGAAAAGGTGCTTTATACCTTGCAATCTGAAGGCAAAACAAAAATAAGGACTATTAAATATACAGCAAAGGTTAAGTACATATAGTGTAGACTGCTGATAGATAGTATAGTATATATGCTACATAAAAAGACATAAATCCTATCCCCAACTACTCCTTTTCCAAAGGAATTTGGAAGAAGTCAGCTCCAGAAAACAAAAAAACTGCAATGATTACTTTGGCATCGAGGGCTTTCTTGATACTGATCCTCCTCTGAATTCTTGCCTCTCCTCGTTCAATTTGAGCCATAATCCTCTCAATGTCCTGTAGTTCATTACAGCGTTCCCAGAAAACAGCTAAAAAAAATATCAAAAACATAATTTGTAGAATAAAATCTTTTCCTCTGCTCTTACTACTTTACTCAGTTGAGGCACTCCAACAAAAAGCAATGCAGTTTGTGGTTCTATTCAATCTTAAAAGATTTACTAATACTCTCCCTTTTACTATGCTAGCCAAGAAATAAACTTGCCCAGACCCATTATTCAATGTCTTTACAAGTTAACTATAAGCAAAGGTTTAGTTACAACTATAACAAAGTTTACAGTCAATGTAAGTAATTGTAGTCATGTAAAATTCTGAAAAAAACCTGTTTTTAAGGATAGCTTTTCTAACAATAGCAAAACAGGTTAGGAGTGGTAGTCTCACAGTGAAACACTGGCATTTCAATTTTCATTAGTTGTCTCTAAGGCCAGAGATTCCTTAGTCTGTCTGCTATAAAAGCAAGTTACTTCTAACTGGAGAAACCACATTTTAACTAACCCAAAATAAATTCAACACTTCAAAAGGCGCCCTTGTGGAGCTCTTCCTTTTTAAGCTATAGGATGAACAGTGCGAAGTTAAAATTTAAGACATTTTAGTAAAACTAAATCCAAGGATGAGAAGAGGAAGAATTCTGTACAAATTGAAAAGCATTGTGTAAATACAAAAGACAGAATGTACTAATTAAAACAGCATATATACTCACAGCATAAAGAACCAGGTTGCCACTAAAAAGCACCTTCATGATTCCACAAGACCACGCTGTCAATGTAACTTAACCATGCCCAGCTTAAATTTTGACTGGGGAGGGATAAAGGTAGCTGAAGGCGCATTTATATGCTGCAAATTCATTTGTAAACACAATTAAGTCTTCTGAAAAGAACCATCTTGTACTTAAAACAAAAATATAATATATATATATATATGTATCTTCTTATACACATCTAAATTCCACCTCTTGTAATTTTAAAAGAGCACGTAGTAAAAACGCTGGTGATACCACGTGACTAATAAACATATTTGGAAATCCCACAAACCTGAATACTCAATGACCTCCTCAGGTGATTTTCCCTCCACCTCACGGGCAATATTGTCTATATCATCCCGACCATATTTCTCATTAGCTTTAATAAACTGGTTGAAGTCTCTTTTATTCCAGTTTGTAAACCCCTGCAAATAGCAAGAGATAAAGAAGGCATTAGTAGGTAGAAGGGAAACATTTTGCTAAATTTTGTCTTGTGTATGTATCATCTGCTCCAATTGGCAATGCCTCTGCAAAGTCACATAATTAGTGGTTAATGGTCTTTCAAGATTTCCATAGACTTGTATTACCCAAGGTTTATTACTTAATCATTAAGAGTCTAAGGAGCTGTTTTGGTGAGTGACTCCACAAGAATTACTAAGAGCTTTTTACATTGCTTTCTTTTTCATGTTTTTAACGTGGTATTTCTCCAAAGAAATGGGTTCAATGTTGGGTTACTGCAATTTTATTTAAGTCACCTTTCGGCAGATAGAAACAGTAAGTGTCTTAGGAGTAAAGGGTGACCCACCGCAAGTGACATTGCAAGTTCTCGGAGTAGTGCAAATATCCAAAGCAAGAGCTCCTGCTTCGGACATTTACAAACCTTGAGCCAGACAAACAGTTGGATGAAAGCCTAAGTATGTCAAGAACCTCTCTCTAGTCCAAACAGATGTAATCCAATGGAAAGTCTACAGCACTGTCAGAAGAAAACTTGTTATGTACTGAAGAAATGAACCCAAAACTGAACAGTTAAGTGAGATGCAATACAGAAAAACATCATCCAAAAATGAGACATTGCAATTTAAAGACAAGGAAGGGAGAAAACATCAAGAACAAACAAACATGAAAATCACATGCCTGAACAGCAATTTGTAGTGCACTGAGCTTCTTTCATCACAGAAATCTATTTACAAGGAACTCTTGTCAGTTCTCCAGCTGAATAAGCTCACTCCACAATTAGACAGCATCTTTACAAGAAGTCTAACATACACAATACAAACATTTCTTGCTAATCATTAGCAGCAGTACTGACATACGTATCAGCAGCAACTAAATATTTCCTCTGCTATCAAGAGGTGAAATTAATAGTGAAGTTGTGACATTGCAAATTTCTTCGAGGTACACTATGTGTTCTTTTACAAAAGATTTTCTGAATCAAAAAGCTCTATTACTTTGAGACACACCTTCCTCCTTAACTATTAGCTTTTAACAAGCCTTCTCAGCACCGTAACAGTCCAAAAAGTCAAGAAACTAGCCAGTGACAGAGATTCAGTCCCAATATAAAAGGGGATTGCCTAACAATCCAACTGGGACAAAATTAATGGATGGGACATGTCCTATACACCTCTGTAAATACCATGGACATTGACAGAGGCCTGTCCTCTCTGATTTAAACCCCTTCTGATAAAAAACAAACATGGAAGGTCGATGCAAATACAAGAAACCCACTACTTGGATTTCTACATGTATTGCTGGGTAATGCCCCTACTATACAAATCCTTGCCTTAAAAACATCAGTCATGCAAGTAAATAGTAGGTGAGTAAGATGGAGACTTGTTCAAAGACAGGAAAGGTTCCTCAAAGCAAAACCAAGCAAAATCATTACATGTTGTGTGCTTTCCTCTTTCTGTAACATAAGTGTAGCTTTCCTGTGCTTATTTCTCACTATTAGTATTTATATACCATGCTAGTAAAAAAAAAAAATAAAAATTCAATACTTCAGCTGGTTTTATTTTACCTGTGTTAGGAGCTTTTCTTTCTCTTCAGTTTCCTCAGTATTCAGAGGCATAGAGTCATCTATCTTTTTTTGTTCTTCTTTTTGTACTTGAGCTGCATTTGGGAGGTCAGGATTCCTGGGGACCTGAAATCAGAGGTACAGATAAGCAGCAGTGCAATTAAAGAGACTGTACACTTCTCTATCAACCTTGGTTTACAATTCAAAAGCACACAATAGATCTCACAGGACTGATACAGTCCACACCCACCAAGCTTTTTTTGTCCCAAAAAAATCCAAACCCAAAAAACAAACAAACAAAAAAATAATCCACAAACCTCCCACCATCCCACACCGTGGTTACCTTGAAGAAACAGAACCACAATAAAAACTTTTTTTTTTTTTTCCCAAGAAATTACCAGAATGTTTTCATCAGTAGCTACAGAACTGTTACAAAATTGAAAAGATTATCGTCCAAGACAAAGTGATGTAACAAATACTGTCACTTATCTGTGCTTGTTCCTTGTCTCACAAGCTCTTAGAAGTTTATCTCCACCTGTGAGTAACAAAAGGGTCCTACTCCCTTTTTATTAAAAGTATATTTTGCTAATATTAATTCTACTCTTTTGCAACATCAATTTCCTATCCGTTGCTTTGTACGACAAGTTTACATTCTCAAACACATTTTATATGCTACTTCTTCTGGCTGCAACCTACTATTAAACATGGAGCTTTCTGAAGTTAGGTGTCAGGAAGTACAGAATCCATCCGATAGACTCAGCTGGTACTGGTGCAAGCCACGAAAATCAACATTGAAAAAGAATCTGTGTTCACTGCTTTTCTAGTACGGTCAGCAGAGAACAGGGAGAAATTCAGCTACGGTATATTAGGAAAAAAAAAAAAGGGCAGGTCTCTTGTCTGGTTTTCCTTTTGTAACAATAACACATTCAGACTTCACACCTTTTAACATTTTATATCCAGCAAAATGCAAGGAAAATTGATGTCCTTGTACTTACCTTCACATCAGCACAAAGTCAGCTTCAATATTACCTTAAGTTACTTTCTGCACAAGATATACAAAAGCTATAATGAAAATAAGTCATACCCTGGAAGGTGTTCTGTTAGCCAAAACTTATTTTCTCACCTTAGACCACATATCACACTTTTTTGTTTGGTTGGGTTTGTTTTTTTAAGAAGTGTACAAGCATCAGAACTCTCTTTTTTCCACTCTATTTTATGAGTAACCCAAGACAAGATCCAGCTACACAGATACGAAATTTTTAATGAAGGAAGGAATTACAGATTACTTTTTTGTTCCACAGTGGAAGAGAAACAGGGGAATATAAGTTTGAAGACATTTTCTTTACAATTTGAAGCTCTTTGCAAAAAAATAAGACCAGAATGATGTATTTTTTTAGTCACCATCTCATTTACTTCTTTTAGCTACTGTCAAGGTATCAGTAAATCTTCAAACAGGAACACAAATACATTTCACTAATTTGAAGAGAAAAAACCCAAACGTTACCTTATATCCTATAGTCTTACGATAATACAGAATTTCTTTCTCTAGAAGTTCAAATAACCGTGGTGGGAAAAACTGGAAATCCTGAATATTTGGTTGTTTTGGAGGTCGTGGAGCCTTCAAAAATACACAGATATATTAACATTACGTAAGCTTCTTTTCTGTGCACTTAAACTACCGTAATTCAGCAAGCAGTGGCAACCTATCACTTCGCAAATACTTTCATTTTATTACTGGTGCAGGGTGAGAGCAGGGGATGCAACACAGGAGAGATGTGCAAAAGAACAACATAAAAACCCCTCTGTAATTACCAGCTTCTTACCTTTGGGATTTTTGGTTCGCTAACACGTAGAGCTTCTCTGAAATAAGCATCAACTGCGTAATTAGCTTTGCGTTCTCGTTTTGGAGGCTCTATCCATTCCATCATGCTCAGCTACATGCAGAATAGAATGAAAATGATATTAAAGTAACTGCACGCTTCTCTAAAGTCATGAAAATAATTACTAACACAGCCTTACAAAAAGGAATGTATTTTTGCCCAGCAAACATAACAGTTGTGCTCAACATTTGGAAACTACAAGAGAACTCAGAAATAAGCTATAAGTTACAGCTGATTATAACGTGTATTTAAACACATAAAGGTAATACACAAGTAAGGCAGTGGAGTGGCATGTACAGATCCTTTTATAGTTTTCTATTTACTTCAGACACCTGAGTATGGTTATGATCCCATCTACCAAAACACAATGGAAGGACTGGGGACTTGGGCTATGAATTCTCTATTAACTCGTGATACGAATCAATTGCTTCTCTAAACAGCACAGTGAATAAATTCTACAGAGGCTACACTATTGGCAAAAAAATAACAATCAATTAGCAGCAAATTAATCTTAACTAAATTACTTGAATTAAGGTTACTAAAGTGTACTTCAAGACTATGCTGTATTTAGCTGGCTTCTTACAATGAATCTATCAACATGAAAAAAGAGCCACTTAATCATCATTAAATATTTTATTTTTCTAAATGTTTTGAGGGTTTTTTTTAAGTGGTAAAAAATCTAGGTTAGGCAGGCATTTTGTAGTTACCAGGAGTTCACATATCTGATTCCAGAGAAGGCCTTAGGGATATCTTCACTATATATCCCCTAGGAAACCAGAGCTGCAGAGGTAATGTTGCGGGACTCTGAATAACACCTCTTTGTTTGGATGATCCTTCTATAATCAGGTAAACCATTGTACAAACAGTTCATGTTAATGCTTGCAACCAAAACCTTAGCTGTAAAAGGCCTAAGTCCAAGTTCCACATATAGAATCATTATCAGGCCCGTTTTCTCCTCAGTTATGTGGCAGTAAAGTAACACTCACTACAGCACTGCAGTAAAATGCAACATGCTATTTTTGCTGCAAAAAGGATAATATTTGAGCCATATTATCAGATTTTACTGTGAAGGAAAACAGTGAGGCTGAAAGCTAATTTAACAGAAATTCAGAATATTGATGCTTCTGCAGAACTAAGTGAATTTTCCAGTAGCTCCTTACTTGTCTCAAATAAGGAGCCACAACATTTCTAGTACGGCCTTCATCCTTGCACCTCTAACATCTTAAAGACGTTAAGAAAAATTACCTTTTGTTTTTCTCTATAATCTTCACCTTCAAAGTTGTATAAGCTCATCTCTGTATCCATAGTGAAATTCCGTAAGGAGCTCTCCCCCATTTTCTGCAATCGTTCGTTCATTTCAGCTGTCTAAAAATACAGGAAAATACTTTTAGACTCACTCAAGCTCTTTTACCTTGGAGAATAATAATAATAAAAAAAAAACCAAAACCAAAACAACCCCAAAACAGCTTTCATCATTATTAAAACATGCTCTGTCCTTTTCTGCTTTAAACTTTTAGTTATATTACTTTATGTAAGGAGAGACACCTATAGTGCTTTTCAATTTTGACCAATCTGACTCCAAGACTTTCCATTAACATACATTTATTATGCTGGGATGTAGCCCTACAACTGTATGATTTAACTTTTAAGTTTAAATGAAATTTATGCCAAACTCTTTGGAGCTGAAATGGCAGTTCATTTTTCCATAGATACACATATTCTATAATAAAGCTCTGTAAAGGTTTTGTGTCAATTAGAATTGCTGGTATAAATTTTACATCTTTCTAAAAGCCCACAAAACAAACAGTACTTAAGATCCAGTGCATGCAGTCTGAACTTTGGAAGTAATTATAAATCACTAATTCTACCCCTTCAAAACTTTCATAAGCTTTAAAACATTTACAAAGAGTAAAGTAATAATTGAGCACAAAAATGGGTTTATGTACTCAGATTTAGCTTCATTTTGTGCATATATATTTAACGTTTGACACATCTTGAATTCTGTACAAAACTGCTTTCTAACCTTCTTTTCACCTCTTTCTAAAATTGTGCTTATATCTTCTTCTGTCAGCTCACTATCTTTGGAAGCAAAAACATGCGTGGCTCCGTGACGGATCATCTGAAGCATTTCATCTTTTGCCAGTTTGTTAGACTGTTGGTCTATGAGCCTTCCTAAAATTGAAAGAAATGTATTTCAAGTTATAATACAGAAGTCCTAGTAGGACCACGAAAATAGGGGATATTTTGTTTAGTTCACTGGCAGAACAAGAATGGAAAAATAGAAGAAACGTACAGGAAAAAATACATTTCACTTGATCTGAAAATAAACAGAAATCAGGAACTTCAGGAAAAATTTTAAAGAATAAGAACTTTGGACTAAGCCATAACAAAGAACGTTTCACATCCAAATAATCCAAATTTTATGTTCAATTCTTATAAAGTTACCTGAATTTTTAAAATTAAAATCTTATTTCAAGATGAAAAATGATAAAATAATCTGTAATAACCATTAAGAAGTGCTTAAAAGATTTCTAGACACAGACCTCACTGATTTCAATCCAGGTCTCTGAATATTCTTCCCAAAATTCTAATTTCTGTCCCAAAAATTAACTACCCCTATCTCATCTCTTCACAGATCATAAAAATTTCTACCATTTCAGTAGCCCCCACCTTTTGGAAATATAAAAAAACCCTTCAAAACTTAGCTTGAGAGCCTTAGCTTTTGACAAACTATTCTCTCAAGAGCTTCTAAACACAGACACGTAGAGCAGGTGTAACATTCAGTAAATGTGGTAAGAAGCACACCTACCTAGTTGTTTTTATCTGTCACGGAACATTTTTTTTTTCCTTTTTAACATATGAACAAAAACCAAGTACTATCTATTCAGCTGTAGTTTGCTTTCCTCATTTGGAATCTGAGTATAAATGTATGCCCACATTATTTAGGAAAACAGATTTTTTTTTTTTTTTTTTTTTTTAACTTTCAGCTAAATAAATGAGTGACTTATACATTGTAGTTTCTTAGGCTGATTTAGTGTACTGCTAGTATACACAAGGCCTGATTTCTCTCACATTGTACATCTGTACACTTATTAAACCCATACTTTAAGGGTTTACAATTCTACTGCAGAAAAACATATACAGCAGTTGATACCTTGTTGTATAACTATAGAGTCCAGCCTCAGTTTTATTTCAGCTCTTTCTACAATCCTCTCTTCAACAGTATTATCAGTGATTAGTCGAAATACCCGTACTGGTTTCTTCTGACCAATACGATGAGCACGATCCTAACAAACATAAATCAATGAGTGTTCAGCAACAACCAAAAAAAAAAAAAAAAAGCAACTCACAAGAAGCAATAGACAGTGAGCTTGCAGAAATAGCAGACTGAAACTGGCAAATATTTCTTGGTTCCTTGTTTATACAACAACATAAAACCAGTAGAGCAATATTTACTTATATTTATTAACTGCACTTTAAGTTTGGGTCATTCTATAGTAATAGATGCATCTTACCTCACAAAGTAAAGCTAACAATGTCTGTCTAGACTGCAGTTGGGAAGTGGAACTAGAACAGTGTATACATAGACACATCTGCACTGCTTTCAACATAATTCTCACCTGACATAGGTATTTAAACTTTGGCATCCCTGGCTTGAGTGGATTAATTCCACCATGGGCCAAGTCTATTCAGCCACAGCTTTAATACCACAGCTGTCCCAAGCCAGCTACATGAAAGCATCAAGGTGCAGTTCACATAGCACAGATACAGTACACAGCAAATGAGGTTATGTAACTGGCTGATACTTATTTTTAACAAAACTTGTGTTTGCTCTCTCTGGAAAATGTGAATAAAAATATTTGGCCTCTTAAATAAAATAAAAATGTTGAGCAACTGGCCTTCAAGCTGTTGGTACCAGGATTTTCTGTCTGTCCTCTACGTATGAGTCATTAAATCTTTTACTCTCCTCCATAATATTCATTTTTTCCTGAAAATCCTAATAAAGCTCTCAAATCAGTTTCCAGGAAGTCAGTCTACTATTGGTAGTCAGCATGCATATCCAAATGATGAGCTATTTACAGTAAGTATTCATTGTATTTACGCGTATAAAAAAACCAAACAAAAACCATCACACCAACAACCAAAGCCAAAAATACAAACCACAGAACAAACACCTGTCTCCCCATCATGTGAGAAGGATCGTGTGATTTTTATTCCTCATGAAACAAATTATAAACTTGATTTTTTGATATTCAGCACTCGAAGAGATTTTTAGTATGTTTAACCCAAGGATAAGCTGGTTTTTTTTCCCCTGGCTTCACCACCGAATGATTTTACACCTATACAGAAACAAGGTGGGTTGCAAAAGAATAACCATCCCAAAAGGGAGGAACATAAAGCTGAATGCTTTTCTTTGCTATCATCTTGAGAACAGACCTCTGTTATTTGTTTACTGTTGTCTTCTGGAAAGACAAAATTAAAAATAACTCTATGAATAAACAATATTGAGACAGTATTCTGACAGAGGTAATACTATTCAATTAGGAGAATCATTAAGACAGATATTTACAGAGAAAAATCGACAGTTCCTTCCACTATTCTGTTCATGCCCTTTTTTGTTTTGCCCACTTCGTTAGTTTCTTGATATTAAATACAAAAAGAAAAATAACAAAAAAAACCAATTCTGGAAACACTTCTGTAAAATAGAATAACGACAACTTTAAGAAATGAGTGTGTATTAGGGAGTTAACTCACCATGGCTTGCAGATCTACTTGAGGGTTCCAATCTGAATCATAGAGAATAACCACATCAGCAGTGGCCAAATTAATTCCAAGACCTCCAGCTCTGGTACTCAGCATGAATATGAATTTACTGCTGTTGGGAGCATTAAATGTGTCTATTGCTTCCTAAAACAACAAAAAAGTGTCATTAAATTATCAGAGTTTTCAAACAAGCTCCCACTGTGCTGATGGCTTTTCAAGGAAATTTCTTTGAAATTTACAGAATTTTTATACCTAAATCAATTTTTTTAACAGAAGTAAGAAACTGTAGGTTTGCACAAGTGGAAAAATCCATTCTAAATCCACAAATTATTAATTTTTTCATTTAGTTAATGAACAAATGAAACCTACTTTACTGGGGGCTTTGGTTAGGAAAAACATACTGCCTTAGCAGTCATTTTAAACTGGAGCATTTTTGCTTTACTTCAAAAAAAAAAAAGTGACATAGCTACTTGCATATATGTAAATAACTTAATACTCTAACATGAAAAACAAAGACATTCCCTGTTTATATACAACTCTCTCACCTCTCTTTCTTCATGTGGCGTCTGTCCATCAAGCCGGCAGTACTCATACCCACGCCACATGCAATAGTCTTCCAAAATATCCAGTAAGCGAGTCATCTGACTAAAAAGTAGAACTCTGGAACCTGACAGAACAGGACAGAAGGTTTTGTTGTGGGTTTTATGTTTTCATATAGATCTTGTCACTGAGCCTGCTATAGAGCACGAGTAAGAATTCATGTGAAATATTCTGTACTATGACTAACTTGCTCAAGTAAGTCTTTCTTCCAAGTCACTTTTCTAGTACTGATTTAGCTTCTCCTCAAGACAGGTTATTTGACAATTTAGACAGAAGAAATATATAGCTGGAAAAACAGAACACTTAAAAACATAGTAAGATAATTAAGTGACGACTGATGTGAAGACTAACTCAAATTTTCTTTAAGACAGCTTTGCTCTTCCTTTTCTTCTACTTCTCTATATTAGTCTTCCTTATCATTCCTGCAACTTCCTTCCCTCCACATGTTAAGATCTGCATAAAAATGATTTTCAACAAAAACCTCCCTGACAGCGATGAATGCATTCCCTGAAGGAAAGACAAAATGAATCCATGCAATTTTTGGAAGGCAGTTTTCCTTACAATGAGCGTTCAGATCACTAGTGGTCCTTAGCAGCACTCACCTTGCTCACGGAGTTTTGCTAGCAGTTTATCCAGAACTAACATTTTACCACTGTTAGTGATGAGATGAGTGTCAGTGGTGTAAGGAGGGCCCGGCTCAGCACCATCAAATAGGTACGGATGGTTACAGCACTTCCGCAGCTGCATCAGAATATTCAGCAGACGCATCTTATCCATTTTCCCAGCTGAATTCAGGATATCGATATCTTTCATCAGGATCCTTGTATACCTGAAGTTTTACAGACAATTTTGAACAACACCCATTTTCATTTGGTATTTAAAACATGAATGAAATCCTGCAATATTTCAATTACTTATTTCTGGATGTGGGAATTTGCTTTGTTTATATATTTTTGCCAAGCTCATTATCACGTGACTGATAATAAGGATTTATAAACCCTAAACATGAAAGGCAATTTGTGAGTGACAATGATCTGTCATTTACTGGGTTATCTTACACTTTCATTTTAGGACAATGAAGTGGGTTAAAGAGATCATTTGACTGAAGCTGCTACACTGCCCTGGCTCCTTTTCTCCCATCTCTTCTGATTATGTGGCTCCTCAAAGTTTTATTTTAATTTCAATTCATAATTTACTGCTGCATACATACTTGGATCAAAGCAGAAGACTTAGTAGGCATATGTTCTTACAAAGAAAATTAAGGAAGGAAAAGAAGTTTCTCCTTTCTTCCTCTCAACCCTTTTCATTAACCTTCCTGAGCTCTTTGTAAACTTGTGCACTTTAAAAAGAAAAAAAAAAAAAAAAGCCCTAAGACAGCTATAACAGGCCTTCTCCATCTGAATCACTTCACATGCAACTACAAGAACATAAAAAAGGGCGAAGAGCTGTGGTGCTCTTATCAGAAAAGAATCTTACTTTGATGTAAATAACTCACCATTCCCTCTGCATTTTGCTGAGTCCAAGATAAATTTTTACTTCCTTCTTTGGAGGCAAACTCTTTTCTACTTCAGCTTTTATGCGGCGTAATAAAAATGGCTTCAAAACCTACACAAATGAAGAGGTTTTCCACAGATAAATTCATAAAATTGACTGCCTCAAATACAAAATTAACAGATTTAATTATCTGATATGTATTCAGAACTAATCAATATGCATTGCTGTCATGGTGACTCCTTCAGAAGAATGCTGCTTAAGTCTGCAAAATGAAGTTTCCACTAATAGGTCAAGTTCACACAAATATGCAGCACTACATGAAGACTGACACATTCATCGCAGTTATCCTAAGCAAGGGCCAAACCCAGAAGCTTATACAATCTATTTATTACCTTTTAACAGAAGCTTTGTTTCATTTCCACTAGCAGCATATACAAAACCCACCAACATTTCAAAGATAAGCAACGTACATTATATTTTGTTCTAATTTTGTGACTGTATCATGAAAAATATCTTTTACATCACCTACTGTAAAACAAAGGTAGAGGCATGCCTTTACTCAGACTAAAATGATACTATCCAGAATAATAAAAGGTTTCAGAAAGATCTCAAGTCTTAATTTTAACATTTTATGTATAGAATTTTTTCTGTTTCAGTCATGTCACAGAAAGCAGTATCTATAATACTAAGTTCTAATATTTAGTTCATGAAAATCCTGTTGGGTATTCCTGTAATTAAATACCTTTGCGTTCGTCTTCTCAACTTCAAGATGTAGAGGGAAATAATGTTTTTCTTTTTACAATGTGTATGCTAACAGTGACACATAATTACAGCTTTAAATACTTACAGCATGAAGTCTTTCTACAAGTTTCTGATCACCGAGACAATTTTTAGTGTCGAACCAAGAGTCAAAATCCTGTGGTGAGAAACAGCACAATTGGTATGAACAGTTTTATCCTCTGTTTTACCAGGCACATACCGACTCTCTTTCACTCCAACTGAGAGTGACATAAATCTTTAGACAAATGACTTCTATGAGTGAAAGGGGAAAAAAAAAACAAACCAAAAACCAACAAAAAACCCCACCAATCTGCAATTCTGTGCCAGCTCCCCAGCAGGTTACAGCACTCAAGTCAACCGAGTAACTCCACAGAAAAAAAAGTATTATACTCTGCCTAATTTACAACAGTTTTCCATGCTCATCACTGTAGTGTCCAAGTTCTTCCCCTCAGTGCTTGTGTAGTGATGGGGCAAGAAGATTAAAAATAAGAAATCAGAAACCATAAGTAAATAAGATGGACAACAAATTGAAAGCAATGGAAGAGCACAATACAAGGAAACATTAACACTAAGAGAGGAGAGAGAACTCAAATTCTAAATGAAAAAAGATTACGCCTATTTGGATGTTTCATAGTCTTCATTCTGTGTTGCTTTCCCAAATTTTGCTTCACTTTGCATAATACTTGAACTATACAAAACATTACATTTGCTATCACTGGCCTGAAGCCTTGTCTGCACTACAGAACACACTGTTTTAACTAGGTAGAGCAAAAAAAGTAGTCTACAGTTAGGTAAACCACAGAGCTTCTACTGAATCCAGGTCTCCCACATCGTATGTCTCTTACTGGCTGGTCATTCTTTTCTGCACATAGCAGCCTAGGAATCAAAACAAGACTGTACTTCCAAACCTCAACTTACATCTGCAGAATTGAAGACATCAGGTAAAAGAAAATTGAGTAATGCCCACAGCTCATGAAGGTTATTCTGTAAAGGAGTTCCTGTAAGCAGTAATCGATTTGTTGTCTTGAACTCACGTACAATCTCTGACAGCTAGAAATAAAAGAAATAGTTATCACCATTGTGTACATTTAAGCATAATGACTTTTCATCAGTTTCTGAAACCTGGAACAATGTCAATTATATTTAAAGACAGTGAGCTACCTTTGATATTCATATTTCCCACCCAGTATCTGATAGCTCAAAAGAACACCACACTCAACACTTAAAATCTGCTAAAATCAGATGGAATCGTCTGTGTCAAGCCATCTTCAGAGTACCAGATAACTTTGAGTTTACCTTAGACTTCTCATTCTTTATTCTGTGAGCTTCGTCAATTACGAGGTACCTCCAGTTAAATTTCTTGAAGACTGATTTCTCTTTAATTACCATTTCATATGATGTAACACAAACATCCCATTCACCAGGCATCATAACGTCACGGATAAAAGCAGCCTAAAGCAGAACAATTGAATCAATAAACATATAAATGTGAACAATGTATATGGAATTCAGTGAAACCTATCTCTGCTGTGTTATTTATCTCTGAAGGGTTATTTCAGTAACTGAAAGTTCCTGTAACAAAAGCCTTCAATCCTTTGTACTTTAGGCACAGACAGATCATCAGCTGGCATTAAGCAAAAGACAATTTTTCTCCTATTAAAATTAAATATTTTTTCCTGTAATTTAGATAAAGGTCATATTACCAAAAGGGAAAAAACCTTGCAAGCCCACTAATCCAAAGACACAATCCATAAAAAAAGGCATTTTAAAACAAATCGCATAGCCCACTCCCACTTCTCCCTCCTCTGTCCTACCTCTATTTTGTAAAGGATACGTATCTAGGCATATAAATCCTTTCACATTAAAGAATACAATTTTGCATTTTCAACACTAATATAATTAAAGATTACTACAAAATACTGTAATTAAGGAAGTAGCTTAGGGAGCATTCCACATACCCTTATGCTAGTTTTTGACAAATAACACATACATCTTTGAAAAGTGGAGCACTTACTCTGGCATCTTTATCTCCGATAAGGCAAACAGCACGCAATGATGGAACCCAGCGTTTGAATTCATTCATCCAATTGTGCAAAGTTGATTTGGGAACCAGGACCATGTGTGGCCCAGGAATGTTTCGGTAATGCTTCAGATAGCCTAATAATGCTATTGTTTGCAGAGTCTTACCAAGACCCTGCATTGACAAAGAGGGGGGGGGGAGAAACCTGCTGAAATGAAATACCATACAGAAATAGTTTCAAGCAATTTTCCTACTGCATAATTCTGACACTTAAGTTGTTTAAAGCAAACTACACCACGAGTGTTTGTGATTTTTCATTGCATTACAATTCCGGTTGTGACAAATCTAGCTGTTGTAAATGACACATACAATTCAATATACATTAAATACTATAAGCACTTTAATGTTGAATTTTGTTGAATAATTACCACAAAAATTCCAAAAGATTACTGCTTACCATTTCATCTGCCAGAATGCCATTAACACCATTTTCATACAATGAGATCATCCAGTTCAAACCTCTAACCTGATAATCTCTTAGTGTTCCTCCTTTCACATCTGCAAATGTAAGATTCCTCTAAGTAGAAAAATACTAATTCTAAGTGGAAAATTTTAATTGCGATCTACTCAGATTTGAATTACATCAACACAATCAGAAAGCTGTCAATACAATACTTACATGAAGGAGACTCTTCAAAACGAATACAGACATTAGAAGTTTTTCGACTCTCTGACAGCAGCTCTTCATCTTCTTCTTGTTCCGTGCGTCTGTGACGGTAACTGAAGAAAGAATCCAAGATTCATGTTTATATGAAATAATTTCAGAATATTTGCTATGAAAACAAGAGACAAATGATAACAGAAATAATCACCGATCTACAATATGTGTGTTCTAGTACCCTGACCAAAATCATATCCTGTTAATAAGTTATTCCTTGTGGTTCATTCCAGCTTTAATTAGAAAGGCTGATATGTATGAAGCTCTCTCCTCCAGAGCCATAACTATATTCTGACAAGTATCATGAGATCTCTAAGGTACTTCTTAATGAGCAACACAGAAATAAAAGATGCACATCAGTAGTGGCCTGAGAATCAATTACTTGACAACTATATTCAGAGGAATCACATATTCAATTAAAAAAAAAAAACAAACCACTCAGAAACACTACACAAGGGCTATGCCTACATTACTAACCAATACAGACGGGCTGGTGGAGTGAGGCAACTGGTGCTGAGGATCTAATACCCCCGCTACATGCACGTTGTCAATGGGACCAGCGTGGAGCCAGACCAAGTTAAAACAGGACGTGTCCATTAGCAGCTGGAGCACATCAGGTGCATTTCTGGAGTGCATCTTCTAGTTCAGCATCACAAAGATGAAATTCAATTCATGTGCTCCAAAATCACTCCACAATATGGAGCACAGCACGGTAAGTGGCAAGAATCAGGGAATTTACTTGAAAAGTGCATTCCTGATCCAAAGTCATACTAATGTTGATGGATTAGCACACATATACCAACCAGCTTTTAAAGAAATTATGATACACCATTAAAAGGAAAAGTTCTGAGCTTACCTAAAGCACAATTTCTATGCTACTAACTAAATGGATATATTAAAATGCACAATTTGTTTGCAAGCTTAGTAAGTTGGAAATAAAAATAAAACATACTCCCCAGCTGAAATCAAACACTGTTTTTCATCTTTCTTCATCCTTGGACGTCCCAGCTTGACTTTCAATGGGGATGTTGGTGATTTTTGTGCTGCAGGCTGAATAAAATGTGCAAAAAGTTCTGTCTGCTTCAGAAGGAATTCAAACCTCTTTGCTCGATCTGCTTTCTGGTTTCCAAAGTGGGAAGAGAAATTAAAAAAAAAGAAAAATCAATTACTTCTCCTCAGGAAAAAAAAAAAAAAGTTTTAATTAAGAAGCAGAATTCAGACACCTGACTGTCCATAGGCATGTAAATTGTTCACACAAGACCATCTGCCTACTGTTAGACAGCTCAGAGGACTACAAGCATCATGAAATAGCTCTTGAGCTGCTTCAGCTTACAGCGAGGCATGAATTGCTTTAGAGCACCCAGCTGTAATGTGTCACAGCACAAACAATCCTTCATGAATACCTCAATCTGGAAGACATGGCAGGACATGATAACCTCATCCTAGCAACTCATCCCCATTCAAAACTCAAAAGCTAGTAAAACAATCCAAAAACTGTTTACTTGTATAGATTAAAGTCTACATGGCACAGTAGTAATGGTGACGGGATGCTTTAAAGGACCGTCTACAGAAGATAAATAACTATGGTTCTGATTTAGGATTAAATCCTAACCTTGCCCAAGTCAGTGGCAAAACTTCCATCAGCTTCAAGGCTATCAGGGTTTGATCCATGACACTGTGATAGCTCTGCTCTTAAAAGTATTACTGAAGAAACAGCTGTCCCAGCTCAATATGGCTTCCACTGAACTTTGTGAATTCTGATTTCGAATGTCAATCATTTCAGTTTTGCCATATAAACACTGACAGAATGCAATCATTACCAGTTTCTCTATGTCATTTCTAAGCATCAAGTAACACTGTACCACTTCAAAAAGTTTTCACATGATCTCATTTATATACATCTTGATATAAACTACAGAAGTGAAATTGTACTTCTGTATATTTCTTAGAGAGGCTTTGGTACAAACAAGAGAAAGTTTTTTTGAAGGTAACTTCTATGCAAGACAAAGTGCTCTAACAGCAGCAACGCAGAGAGAAATGAAACTGAACTTGACATGCAATACATGATCTTGCCACATGAGGGCAATGCATTTCTTTTAATAGTGACCCACTCAGCAGCAATTAAAGATCTTGCAAGGATCTTCTGGAAAAAAATTGCTGTTATTTTTCCCTTGCACTCATTATTGAGCCATCTGTGTAAACTCCAGACTTACAAATTATTCGGTTTTCAAGTAAAACTTTCAGGAGAAAAAAAATATTCTAAAAGGGGGAGTAAAGCCATGGATGTTTATGCTCATACAGGGTAAGAACAAATCCATTCAGAGGATTTATATAAACCTAATAATACATGATGGTTTTGGCAAGCTAACCCTAACTGGTAAGGTTCAATACTGAATACAACAAAATACTGTTTTGTCTGCAAGATTACTGGCTGGCTGTAAGTGTAAGCAGCATGCCATGATAAACAGTAAAAGATCTAGGTCATAACTGCACAATTGAGGAAAGGTAGATTTTTTTTTAAACCTATTCCCTTTGCCTCTCAGAACAACTAAACTAACATTCCAATTTAGGAAATATGTAAATTCTCCGTGTATTACTGTGAAACCAAGTTTAGTTATTTACTGAAGACATTCTCAGTGAATAGATTTACTTCTGTGCCTTCTCTTTGGCTAAAAATTAAGTATTCATACAAGTAGGTATCAGTTTTAATATGTCTAACAGTGATACTCTTCCCTGGCTTCTATGGTGTCCAATTCTTTCAGGCTCTACTGTAATTATTAGGTATCCATTTAACATTCAAGTTTTTAAGAAAAAACGCAGATACCAGCTTAAACCAAGAATTTTCTATATGTGTCATTCAAGAAGAGTCTTGTTCTCCTGTTTCCGGTTCTTTGTAATACAGAAGTTACCCTGTTATCTCTTCCCCATCACAAACAGCTCCCTTCATGTCATGGACAGATCCTATTCTGCATTGTTATGGCATATATATTATGAGACATATCAATATTTAAAACCTTTATCTTTGTATGATGAGAAACTGGCAGCTTTGGTATTTCTCTCATCTAAGAAGTAGCTTAAGGGTGCCTCTGACATCACCCAAGGGGTCACCAAATAAAAGTAGCAGAGACAGATTCAAAGCCAAGAGGAGAGTTCTAAATATGAAATGCAATTGAATACAAACCCTTTACCACAAGAAGGCGTGGATAAGTGAACCTAACCTACGCGAGGGGAAAAAAAGCAAACAGACAAATCCATGGCAAGGGGTGGGGAAGATGACCACAAAAATCTACTGATAACTACTGCGTATAAAAACCACAGCCTCCCTACCCCAGAAATCATGCACACAACAATACCTAGAAGAGCAGGACAGCATTTAATGGAACTGTCAGTATCTGCTGCCTCTGTTCTCACATTCTTCACTAAATAGATACAGTTAGCCATTGTGGGAAACACCACACTGGGCTAGACATTTCAGTGAATCTTGATTTGTTTTCTTATCTGACACATCCAGTCTGCAATAACTCCTTCCAACTTGTGTTGATCTATTTCAAGCAAACAAACAAATGTCAAAAACCTACAGTATGTTTTGTCCTGAAAGCACTTACCATCTTCTCTTCATATTCTGGGTCAACTTCTTTCTCAGGTCTAGCTGCCTTTGGAGGAAGTTTGAGTTGAAATGGGGGATCATTTTTCTGAAATTCAAATTTTAAACATTTGATAAATATCAGCTTCTTTATTAAAGCAAAATAATAACAGACTAAACAAACACACTACAAGATAAATGTTACTTTTAAAAAATAATTATTTTAAACTGAAGCGACTGCATTCATCGTATCATTTCACCCAAAGCAGAACCTGATATCCATAATGAAACTGAAGAGGAGAGATGACTAGATAAAATATAAGCTGAAGATTTGTCTCATCATCATGTTTATCTCTACAAATAGGATCTAACTTGAAAGCAATGAAGTACTAAAATAAGATGAAGTTTAATCTTTCGGAGAGATCTTACTTTAAATGAGCATAGTATGCTCTTAAGACAGTTAGCTAAGAGCTACCTTATTTACTGGAAGTGAAAGAAATTTAAGAAACTGTAACAAAAAATGGCTGACTTTTATAGTTTATGAGATTCATTTCTGTATTCAACTGGAAGCTAAAAGCAGGTTTCTACAATTTCAACTGCTACATTCCTGTATAAAATAAAAAAAGCTGGCAAAAACCATAATATTGGCAGAATCTTTTTAAAAAGAGAATGTTTGGTGGATTTTTTTTTCCTAATTCATCCTTTGAAATACACCTTTTTACACACCTCCTGCAAAGAAAAAAAAAAAGTATTAAATATTTTTGGGATGCATTAAATAATAAAAATGGTTTGGAAAAGCACTGAATTATCTGAAAGGAAGGGCCAAAGCGTGCGTCTGTATAAAATGTAACAGAGCAGAGTCTTAAGACAAGCACTTTAAGTATCAGCCTCCTATAAATACATTACAATGAAATAATAATTAAAACTACTCATGGCCAAGTAGCAAAACCAGACCAAAATGGGACTAAACATGTAAAAGTCTGTCAAGCAACATTCCACTTAAGTTTCAGAACTGTTACTGATAAATATAAATGCCTACTCACTCTTTTAACCCAATCACGCAAATGGAAGGAGTATTTTCTGAAGGCAGAGATTACTTTTTCAAGTTTTGGCCCAAAGGCATAATTCTCCACAAAGCTGAACACGACTAAATGTGTAATGAAGTTGTTTGACAAGTTAATGATTTTATAAACATGTGAGCTCAGCTTTGCAAGGCCAAACGATTATGCCGCAAATAAGCAGCATTAGGAATGTTCTATTCGCTTACAGCTTCTTCAATCAAACGGGCAACGAGCTTGTCTCAGAAATCAGCATCAGGAGAAGACTTACACCAACATGACAAAGTCATACATAGGTATAAATTCCCACCTCTGATACATGACTATGTACCATACACGCCAGCAAGAGACTGCCAGTGCTCACATCAGGCCAAATCCTTGTTAAAGTGATAAAACATTCCTCCTTATAGGAAAACAAAATGAGCAGTGGACTATTTCAGATGTCTCCCTCACTTCCCCTAGAAATTAATGGCATTAGACATGTGCTACTGGAAAAAAGCTGTCTGTCTGCCTCAGGTAAATATGAAGTTTCTCCTGGACAAAGCAGAACAACTCAATATTATGAGAATTCTTTTAAACTGAAATCTTTCCAAATAAAATGCCATGCAGTATTATCTTTCTAAGCCTCAAGGCAGTTCTGTTATTACTCAGATATCCCCAGAAGAAAACTGATGGTGGCATGCAAATCAAATTTATTTAGAAATAAGTATTTGTGTACAACACAGAGTTAAAAGATGTAAATGAATTGACATGGAACGTTACTGCAGCCACGGCACTATAAAGTCACATCATACACCTCACTTTTCAAGACAAAACACAATTTCCCACCACTCCTCATTGCAGTGTTTCTATCGAACACAGATGGTCCCAAAATATTAGAAATAATGAACAGAAAACTGTCAAAAGCCTATGAAAGAGATAAGACACAAACATCTCAATACCATTTATCTTCTTCACAACTTACAAGGGAAAAGAATATGCTGGAGTTTCACTAAAATAATATTCTGTGCTGGTGGAACTAGATGGGTGGTAAGGACAAGCATCATACTCAAACTCATTTCTGCATAACGTTCTGAGTTATAAAAAAACCAGACCTTGCTAATTATTAAATTTTGATATGAGTAAGAATACTTCTCTCTTACTACCAACTGTAACTAATACAACACAGAAATACAAGAATTATTTCATGAAGTCTGAGAGTTTTAGCCTAGAAACTTTACACAATGCATCTTCATTGTTTGGCTGACTTAACAGGAAACATGAGGATCAGCAGAAGCCTCAGTGCAAACAATTCATTAACCAGTAAAGAAAAAGTACTTCTGTTTTTAACTCAAGAAGCAATCTGCCTCTACCTGGGAAAAGTTCTCCATACTAAATTTCCAACCCTAAATAAGAGAGTTCTCTGAAAAATAATGTCATTTAAGCACCTTACAAGAATGATGACCATTCAAAAATAACATCCTGAGTATTCCAAGGATCCAGACTAATTCCCCTTGAAATCCCTACTAACTAGCCTAAACAGGACGACTAACTTCAGGTTGAGAGAGATTTCTGCCTAGGAAGAGCAATAGTTAGTCCTAACTTGGGGTCACCTGAAGACCTAAAGAAATGACTGGGAATGAGAACTGCTGCTGGTTGAGTTGACTTCACTGTTGTAACCTGTGCTACTGAGAACTTGAAACAGAAGCATTAAAAATAAGTAGAGGTACCCCTTTTATATTTAACTATGTCTACGAAGTGGAACCACATTCCAAGCAGCCATTAAGACACTGTTTTGGTACAATTATATGAAAGACTTTAGTGAAGTAAAACACTTCACTAGGGGATCAGAGCACAACAAATCACATAACTAACTGTAAAGCTACGTCACAGACCCAGGGGCCAACATGAAGTGAAATTCCACAGCCTGAATAAAAACCTCAAACAGAATTTTTTTTTTTTTTGTCTTTTTCTCCTTTAAGAAACATACTGACCAGTCTGACATGTAGCAAAATTTCGATAATACTCAAAATCATTTCCTGCTTTCAAATGATTACCCCAGGCAGGCATTCTCTAAACATCTAGCACCAAGTTTTAACAGTTGACATGCGTAAAATGTTTCAGAGTAAGATGTGTACAATATAGAAATAGCCCTTAAACTTTTTGCCCCTGGACAATCAGGTAATGTTCAGAATTACACTGTACTGTGTGTCGTAGCAGTCTGTATACGTAAGTAATGAATTAAAGAATCAAGTGTTCTTCTCAGGCAAAAGTGAATTTCCATCAATCGGAATTAAAATTCTGATTGCACTAATATCAATATTTCCGCAGTTTTCTCCAATATCATATATATACAATACAGTCATCATTCTTACGAAGTTTTTATAAGGCCCATTCTTCAGGTTAAATCTTGTTCGTTTCCAAGGATACCCGAATACGTCACTTTCCACATTCCTTGTGTCTTTGCCCGTAATCTTTTTTTCCAAAAAACTAAAGGGAGGAGGCCGGCAGCCACACGCGCTCTCTCGAGGGGCTTATTCTCCATTTCAGTTGGCCAGGGGGGAGGCTGAAGCCCTGCAGCGTGAGGGCTGGGGCAGCCCCGTTCAGCCACAACTCTCCAACACCCTCCCTCAGGGGCCCTCGTCCCTGCGGAGCACCCCGCTCCCCCGAGCCACGCCACCGCCCCTATCCCGCTCCGGGGCAGCTTCACCCGGGGACAGGGGAAGGGAGAGCACAGAGCGGAGAGCTCCCGAGGACAGGGCCTTGCAAGCTCCGGGGCTGCGATACTGGGCAGAGCCGGCTGCACGGCACAGGCTTAAGGACCAGTGCCGGCGTGCCGGGGCTGCAAGGCTGGGAAAGGGGCACCAGAGGGCCGCCCAGATCCGACGGGTGGCGGCAGCTGCCACGGCGATGCTAAAGGACAGACCGGGGGGAATGGCCCGCACGGCGGGGCCGGGGAGAGGAGGTGTGACCGGGCTC
>JAAGNO010007466.1:0-14137 GCA_033439905.1 Ceryle rudis
CGTGACCATGCTGGGCGGGGGGGAGGGGGGGGTCGGTTTCCCCCACCCCGAGAGGTGGAGGAGAGGAGGGAGGCCCCCCGGTCCCCCCCAGCCCCCCAAACTCCACGGTCACTCCGGTCCCTTTGAGCCCCCCACTCCCTGCAGAGCAGCTCCCCCCCCCCCGGCTTAGCTCCCCCGTCACTACCCGCGTCGTTCTCCCGCGGCAGCGGCTTCCGCGCGCCCCATTCACCGGCTGCTCGGCGAGTTTTTGTCAATGAAGGCGCGTTTTTTATGAATCGGCGGAGCACCTGCCCCCTTGTGGCTTCACTCCGCTCCCTGCTCCCCGCCGCCACCCTCCCTACTCCCCCCAACCCCTTCCCTACGTTGGGGAGGGGGCAATCTGTCAAGGATAGGCTTTGCTGAAACCTCCCCAGGGGTTAAATATAGCCCAGGGCACGCGAAGAGCTGGCCGGAAGGATGAGCTGAGAGGACAGCAGGCGAGGAAAGAAAACAACCCTAAAACCCCCAAACCCAAGGCGGTTGCTTGGGGAGTAAAGGGATATTTCTTTTTCTAGGGGGGTTTAAGAAGGCATTAGCTAATTAAATGGAACTGGAAAGGCAGGCGGCTGACACGCCTGCAGAGTGCAGTCCCCCTGTGCATCCGTGGAGCAGGTACAGAACAGCAAATGGCTTCTGCCTGACCTGTATGGCTCTGACACTCGCTGGAGAGCATGAGTGGAGCTGATTCTTCACGCAGCCTTTTCTCTCCTCACCCCTTCCAGTCCCTAATGCAGGGTTTTCTGGAGTTGGCTACGGTAACAGGTTAATTATGAGAACGAGTTTTTACTGAGAAACAAAATGAACCCCATTACCTAATCCCCAGAGGGAGTCCTGAGAGGACCTGGGTACAACACTTTGATTTGGGAAATACAAGAGCAGAGGAGAGGAGGCAAGACTGACAGTGCAGAACCCACCCATTGACCTCATTTACAATTAGGGTCACATCCTACAGTTGGTATCTGTGGCAAAACCAAGGAAGCCAGGATGAACCTCCTAAAGCCAGAGACGGCCCTGGCTTCACAGCTTCTGGGATTTCTGTCCCTGTGATTGTGGCTGGGGTGAGGAACTGGGAATGCTGGGGCTCCAATCCCAGCTATCACATCACTCCTTTCCTAGGCAAGTCTCTGTAAAATGATAGTTAGCTCTCCACCTCCTGGGGGCTATGTGGCTGAATTATTGATGGTAGAAGGTGAAAAGCAATAAACAAGAAATCAGCCAAATTGCTAGCATGAGGGAAGAGCAGGTATTAATGTAATTACAAAAAATAAAATCTTTGTTCCTTCAGATGTGGGCAGGAGCACAGCCTCCTGGTTACCAGAGCCAGGCAGAGGCAGGACTCCCTGGCTGCAATGCCAGCAGGTGTGTGGCACCTTGTTAGGCTTGGACTAAAGGCTCAGATTGGTTTGGTCTTTATGTGTGGCTGCACATTCTTTGGTCGTGGATTTCTGGGCTACTCTGGAGGGGAACATCTAAGCACTGTGGGGCCTGTGGGCAGTGTTGTGAAGAGATAGGATGCCTGACATGAAACACGTGTGCTTGTATGCGCGTATATTTGTGACCCCTTCTTGCAGAACTATCTGTCTGTATGTACAAGGACCTCAATCATGATTAGGGCCTCTGAGAATGGACATAATAAGAGTTTAAAAATACATACGGTAGTGGGTGTTATGAGTGACCTTTGCTGCTTCTGACTTAGACAGAAAGCCTTGTTTTTCAGCAAGCCTTACACAGTCTTATATAGCTTGTGGGATTTTTTTTTTTTACTTCATGTGGCTGTCAGTTTAAAATCCTCAGGTAGAATATTTAACTTGAATGCTTTTCACCTTCTCCTCTCGCTCTTTGCATGAACCAACACATGTTTCTCCTCCTAAGTGAGCAGAGTGCCTCTAATAAGAACTACGGCAGCTAGATCTGGGATTGCTGCGTATTCCCCTTCGCAAGTCTCAGCTCAAAATATTCAGTCTTGCAGAGAAAGCCCTTCCACACACAGGGAGATCTAGAGCAGCCAGTAAACTACATCATTTCTCTTGCCTCCTCAGGAATGCAGAAGAAGAAGATAGCAGCTTGCTAAGATGCCTTCCTGGGGCCAGGACCCAGCTCCACTGGCTCCCCAAAAGAGAAGGGGTCAGCACTTGGAGAAAAAAATTGTCACTGACACCTGTTTGCAGGAGAAAATTCCCAGGACTGCAGCCCAAATTTCTACCCTGTGCTTTTCTAAGGTACAACACACAAGATGCTGTCCAGGAGAAGGTAAAGATGCTGTTGCCCTGATGGATATAGAACTCCTGTTAGATGTCCAGAGAGTTACTCCAGTTAGCAAAAGCACCCTGAGGATCCACTATAGTCCGAAATACCTTTGTTGCTCCATGCTACAGAGAGACCAATGCCACTGAAGTCCCGTGTCTCATGCCTGCTAAATTAATGAGGACGTTAATGCAAAGATGCCTCTGCTGAGATGTTGCTGGTACCTCTTTCTGCCTTGTTTGCCCACAGAAATGGGCAGGTAGAAGACAGGTCTAGGGATATTCCCCTCTGTTGCCCAGAGTGTAATAACCTGCCCCTTGGAAGGAAAGAGCATCTTTTCAACTGGATTTCCTTCTGTGCATGTCTGAGCCCCCATCAGACTGACCTGCTGCAGTGGGAGCTGGGAGGGGCTCAAGGCTAAGGCCAAAGGGCTCTGGAAGCTCCCATCACCACTGGTGGTTTGCTGGGGAGAGGTCCAGCCCTGCTGCTGCTGGCCACCATCACTCTCAAGTGCAGTTAATGCTCACCGTGTTTGTGTCAGTGTGGACCAAGGAACTGGTCCCCTTTTTGGTTCACCTGGGCTGGCTGACATGGGAGTCCTTGCCAACCCATGCTGGGGTAAAGGAATTCTGATGAGGAAATTTGCTTTCTCCCGCCCATGTCCCTGGCACACCGGGTAGTACCTGAGGGGGTGAAGCTCTCCAGGTGTTTGCTATGATGCAGCCTTCAACAGGAAGCCTGCTGGTGATGGGCTGCAGAGCTCTTTGTGATGACATTATTTCTGCACGATAGAAATGATTGAATCCATGCGGTTCATTCATATAGGACCCAGTGTTAGAACAGTGGATAAACTGGGTGCCCATAAACTGGGCACAGGTACAAGTATGGAGGATAAAACTGCTGTCCGTCGCTCTCGTGTAAACCCCAGTGGGGTCAGAGCAGTCATATTGCCATAGCTACGTCAGCCCACCAACAGCCAGAGCTGTATTTCAGATTTTTCCTCCCCTCCTTTTCAGCTCCTTGTCACAGTGGGGATGTGACTGTTGGAGTCAGGGAGGGCAGGTGGCCTGTCATGGCTTGGGAAGGGAGGCAAGGGGCACCAAGCACCAGGGCTAGCTAGTGGTGGGCAAGTGGGCTGCAAGTGAGGTGGGGCTGCAGCGGGGAGCATTTCCTACCCTGCTGGCAGAGAATTATATTCACCTTGGGGATCTCCGGGGTTTGTAACGAGGTTGTTTGGAGCTTATTCGCCCCCCAGCACGTAGAGCTTATGCGCCTGTGTTTAAATATAGACTCAAGCTCGCCGAGTCCCCAGCACTAGGGAGGAGGCAGGGAGCTCACCCTGCCCCAGCCCGCAGGGTGCCGCAGGGATGCGGAGGGGAGCACGCGGCTGCTGGAACCCCGTGTCCTGGGGAAGGGTGGGATGTGTGCTCGTACCGTGCTGGTTTTGTGTGCGGGGGTCACGTGGAGCCGCTCCTGCAAGGTGCTGGTGGTGCGGGGGTGGGTGTACGGGGGCGAGAGGAGGCGGGGGGGGCGGCTGGCGAGGCCTCCCCACCGGCCACCGGCCACCCAGAGGGAGCGTGGGGCGGGGGTACGGCTAAGCTGTGCTGAATCCCCTTGAAAAATCTGCAGTTTGGTGTCTTACTGGGTTTTATTTCTCTCTTCTGTTCCTCTCTCGCCCTGGAGTTCTGTAGTAGCCCTGAATTAGCATGTCACGTGTATGGCATGTGGAAATGAATCAGGGGCATGTGAGGAGGAGGAGGACGCCTGTGTCTGTGTTTGCATCCAAGGATCTCCTCTCACTCTGTGTTTGCGTAGGTGTCTACCTCCCTTCTCCCCCCTCCCATCTCTGCCTGGCTCTCTCTCCCTGCCTCCCTCCCTCTCATCCCTCCATCTGGCCAGCCCAGCTCTCCCTGCCAGCTCAAGCAATACCTCAAGCAGAAACTGCAGCCTTTTCCCCTGCACCCCATTAGGAAAATAGGGTAGCCCTAGTCCCTGAACACGTATGCGGGGGAGGGTGTGCATGCATATGCTCCCAAATGTGGGCTCCCTTCCCTGCTCCTCACCCCCCAGCCCCCCTTCCCCGGATTTTTGCTCCTTAGTCAGCACCTCAAGCCCTGCAGACTGCACCAAGGGCAAGCTTATTAACGCCAACAACAACAAAACACAGCTGCCAACCCAGCCCCAGAGCCTGCCTCTGGGAGTGAGCCCTGAATCCTGCCTCTGGTATCGGGTACGTTACCCTCACCCCCTTGTAGAGAACTGCCACCAGCACACGTCTGCACCTATAAAGCCAGGCGTGAATCAGACCCCTCTGTGGACAGGGAGGGGACACGTCCCTGGTGGTGTGCGGGATGAAGGCAGGATCCCCAGGGAGAGAGGTGAGGAGCAATGTGGGGAGCAGAGGCTCAGCGAGAGCTGAGGGGGCTGTGGGGGAAATGCAGAGACCCTCTTGGGGTGGTTGCCACACACATGCCCCGGCTGTGCTCTCTGCCCAGCCAGGCACCCCAGCACAGGCATGGTGCCAGGGAAGGGGTGGGGAGCACACCCTGCACCCAGTCCCCTGCGGCAATGGGCTGCACAAGCCCAGAGTCACCCAGTCTCAGTTACAACTCTCACTGGAGTAGCCGCCCCCACCCCACGAGACAAGCCCCAGGACTGTTCTTTTTGAAACACTCCCTCTGCACTGGGTAAGATGGGATGCTTCTGCAGCCCCCAGATCCATCTCCTGAGAGGCAGGTCTCGCTCTGACCATCTCCCCAGTGCTCTCACATCCCAGGCGAGGGTTGCCCCAAGATGGTTTTGTGCAAAGCCCCCAACGTAACCAGGGAATAGCTGCCTCAAATCTTCGTCCCCAAACCTCTCCCCAAACAATTTTTGATGCTTCCAGCTTTCATCCCTTGCCAAGCTTTGGAGCTGGCTGTGCCCCGCTCCTCTCCACTGTGCCCCCCGCTTCGTGTACCTCTTCTGCTCCACTCCCTGCCCCTCCTTGTCTTCAGGTTTTTCCCTGCCCTCCTCTCCTTGCCCGAGGGAGTCCTGCCCCATGGCATGTCCCTCCCCAGGGGGGGCTGCTGCTGGCAAGGTGCAGCATAGTGTGGCAAGAGGATATAAATAGCTCCGTAAGCTCCGCTCTCATTGACACCGTTTGGACAGAGGATGGAAAAATAAACAAAGGAAACTCCGTTTGAGTTGCAGCCACATTTCTCATGCTAAATAATAACAGATTTTCCACCAAGGTGTGTAGATAATACACAGATTGGCGTAGTGAGGGGAGAGGGAATCAAAACAAATTATACACACCCAGTGCATGTCAATATTTTAGTCCGTCTCGTTCTGCCCTGTAGTAGTTAAGCACATGCAGATTGCCTATATTTAGAAAAGGGTATATTTTTAAATACTCCGAGATGGAGGTTGTTTCCATTAATAATGGTGGAGCACATTGGAGGAGGCAGACCTAGCGAGGAGCTGTCGAATGTTGCTTTAGTGACATATAGAGGCCTGAGAGATAAAGGACAGGGCAGGAGTAGAACAAATATTTTGAAATCAAGCAGTGATTACCCTGAAGTTTGCGGTTGTGTTGCTATTTTTACACAGGGGGGCTGTTTGCACTGGGAGATTATTCACAGTTCCCTGGTGCAGAGACTCAGGCAGTGGGAGATTTATGTTATTGGGGGTTTATTTTTGTGGGGTTTTTTCCTTTTTTTTTTTTTTTTTTTTTAAATTGAGGATAGAACATACATTGCAGCAGAAAAGGTTCAGCTCCAAATGGCTGAAAGCAGGAATGGACACACCAAAAAGTAGCATTTATTAGCCAGTTCTGTGAGGCTAACCCAGCCTGGCTTAGGCTGTATTTTAACAAAATCCTTTTTCCCTCCCCTTCATCCTCTCCTTTCCAAAATAACCTCTCCCAGTCTCGGTATTCCTACAGGGATTTTAAAAGTGAATTTTCATTTATGTTAGGGGAGGAGGTAAGCAACCAAATAAGATCTGCACCGTAACATGCTAGGAGCTACACATGCCTGGTATTGAGAGACTGCCTGCAAGGCTTAACATGTAAAAAGAAGAGAAAGAGAAGAAAAAGGAAATAATAAAGGCAAAAATAAAAAAACAAAACAAACCCACTTTACAGTTTCTTTATAGCCGGGTATAAGTTGGGTGACTCACCCAAGGCTATCGGGGAGTCTGTGGCACTGCTGGGATGCAAAGCCAGCTTTTCCATCTTAGCGCAACACCCTTCACATGACCATGAAGAGGCTGCAAGTTTTTTTTTTTTTCTCCCCCCCCCCCCCCCCCCCCCCCGATGTTTCTGCTTACTTATTCACAGGCAGGATGGGTCACAGAAGCAGAAATCCCAGGAATTTTTCTATTGCTTTCCCCTGGAGGGACATGTACCAGTTGGAGCTGCTCTCCCCGGCCAAGACCCAGCACGGTGGGAAGAGACAGCCCAAGCAGCCTTCAAGGTCCTGCTAAGTGAGCAGGGGCATCCAGGGCTCAGGATGACTGGTGCCTGTGGTGACCTCCTGGTGCTGGTTGGGTTGCCTGGTGGGGTGTCCCCCCCTCCTGGCCCCTGCTGAGCCCAGTCAGACCTAGCACAAAGGAGTTTAGCTTTTCCCCCAGAAAGGTGACATTGGGGAAACCTATTCCTGAAGTGCCACAACTTGTACCCTGTCCCCACCTCCTGGTCAGGGCTGAGTCCTGCTCCCTGGCCATGCCAAGTAGGAATGGTCATCCTCTGTGGCCTCCTAGGAGGGAGTTAGCTTTCACCAGCTAGGACAGGTACTTAATTATCAGATCTCCACATGCAAACACATCCCCACCTCCTGGCAAAACCCATTTAGGCATCCAGATTTCCCACACTTGTGTGCAAAGAGAATAGACATGGCCTGACAGGTAGGAAAGCATAGGGAGCAGGTGCTCCTCAGGCTTTCTCTTGCTTCTGAGATGGTGTGACCTGGGTAAGTCATGCTACCTTAACCCATCAGGATGGAGCTGGGGAAGCCATAGGGTGAGATTAATCAATGACTTGTAACTAGTTCTGAACTCTGAGTAGAATCATAGAATCATTTTGGTTGGAAGAGACCTTTAAGACCATCGAGTCCAACCATTAACCCAGCACTACCAGGTCACCACTAAACCATGTCCCTCAGCAACACATCACCATGGCTTTGAAACCCCTCCAGGGATGGGGACTCCACCACTGCCCTGGGCAGCCTGGGCCAGGTCTTGCAACCCTTGCAGGGAACACATTGTTCCTCATAATGTCCAACCTAAACCTCCCCTGGCACAACTTGAGGCCAGGGGAGGTTTCCTCTTGTCCCATCACTTGTTCCTCAGGAGAAGAGATCAACATTGTCAGTGAAAGTTAGGTGATGGAAGATGCTGAAAAGTTTGGGAACACGAGGGAGCTCCCAACTGGAGGCTTTCTTAACCTGCCCTGCACATGCAGGCACCACACCACCAGGAAAGGACAGAGACTTTCACTTTCTTCAAGTGGCCTTCACCAACATCAGGGTGAGCCTCAAGCTGTCAGCTCACTTGTGAGGATCTTGGTGGCTTTTTGGTTTTGTTTTTTTCTCCTGGAGTGCTCAGCCCACATATTTGAGCTTTTCCCTCACAACTTCTTACAAACAGATCAAGTGAGAGGCAACAGAACTGAGCTGCCTCCTTTCCCCAGAGGGAGAGGGTTGGGTAGAGGTGGGCATTTCAGGCTAAACCTACTACACTTGCTAAAAAACTTCCCTTTAAATATATGTGTGGTGTTCAAATCTATCTTCAGCTAAACCTTTGAATGAAAAATCACTCGACAGCCTCGTTCCACCCGTCTGAGGCACAGGCAGCACACCCCACATGCACAAGCTAGGGATTTGGGGGAGAAACAGCAGAGGGATTCCCATTAAGGAAACCCCACTCACTGTCTGCTTGGGTAAGACGCGGGGGAGGCCTCCTCTCTTCCCAGCACTACGAACATGAGATCAGTTGCCTCATGGTTGCATAATTCCCTTGCTCATTTGGGATTTCATGCATTACGCCCATTTAGAGCCCACTGTGAGGAGACCCCATCTTCTGGGGATTAGGGGCTGGGGAGTGCAGTTCGAGTGACATGGTGGGGCTTGTGTTCCCACTGTCCACTTGGCACCTCATACAAACTCTTCGCTCTTCCAGGCTTTCCTCCCCAAGTAAAAGGGCTGCTTCACTCTTCTGCATTTATGATCTATGTGTTGTGATCTAGACAACCTGAGGTTTGGAAGGATGCTCATTTACTACCAGCTCTCTTTCCAAACTGAAAAAGGCTCTTGGCTCCTTTTTATATTTTGGTTGTGATGGTTCATCAAGCTAATGGTGGTGGAAACTGCTCTGAGGGGATTGTCACAGAGCAACAGAGCTGGAGGGCACCTGTACTGCTTATCTCATCTATCCCCCTAGCTGGGGCACAGTCAACTGCAACCAACATCATTCCTGACAGATGTCAGTTCACCCTTTTTAAAGGCTTCCCCAGTATCCGTTACACCACAATCTCCATTTCACAGCAGACCTCTCTGCACTGCAGAGAGCAAGCACAATGGTTCAACACTGACTACACTCATATCCCCCGGATGGGCCAGCCAAGGTCTGTGGTCGCACCACATAGAAGAGACTTCATGGCTATGCATTGAATTGTCAGTCCTGGCAGGCAGTGGCCAACTTCCCTGTTAACCCAGAAATATTAAGGCAAGCACAGGTTGAACCTGAAGAGTTGTGGGCAATATGACTATGAGAGGAAGAGACGCTGGTACCTACTATTGCTTCTTTTGAAAACTCTCTTGGGATCATGAAAGCCCAATGGGTGTGTAAGGGCAATGAATCAAAATACAGCTATAGAAGATATCTCTGAGGAATATTCGGACTAGGAGGCTGAGGTATAGGATGACCCTTACCCAAGCACCAGGACTAAGATTTCTATTGGCTTTGATGACAATGAGCCTCTAGCTGACAACACAGGCTGCTGCCATGCTCTGATATATCTCTAGGGACAGTGGCATCATGCCAGCTGGGTGCTTTATTCATACGTTGCTACTCTTATGAAGATAGGCTCAAGTGACTCATACGTCACTGGCCATGCACCATACATTTAAACTCATTGTCATGGATTTGATTTCCGGGGGTTAGGTCATCAGCGGTTTTTTTGTTTGGTTGGTTTGGTTTTGCTTTGGTTTTGCTTTTTTTTTTTTTTTTTAAATATTAATTCCTTTCCCTCTGCTTTCCTCAATTTAATTACAGCTGTGTAATCTGGAGATCTGTAAGGCTCTAGCATGAGGTCTCTGGCTATCAAGTATCCGTGTTCACAATTAGCAAATGGAGACAAGAAGAGCACCACTGAAAGAAAAGGGGGTTAGCTTAAGATTCTTAAGAGGATCTCTGATGCTCTGGTCTCGTTACTACAGGAGGGCCATGGATGAAGAAGGTTTTAGGTTTCAAGCCCAAGTTTTGGGACACTTAAACCAATATGAAACCCAGTCTTTGTTGATCTTTCTAGAGGTAGATAAATGTCAAGCCATTAGGAGCACTAAAGGGATTTTAAGCCTCCCTCTGTAGTGTTCAAGAAACATTGAACCACACCGACATCTGCATGATCTTAGCTGAAAAGTTCTCAGCTCTGGTCAAATGCCACTGAACAGTGGCTTTTAAGCAACACAAACCCAAAATTAGTGGGTTTTGTTTTTCACATTCTGATTGTCAGCTACTGTTTTCTCCCTCTCTTCTCCACCATTCCCTCAGAGATGTTTCTCAAACTTTGTATTTGCTCTTAGACAGGTGGGCAAGGGCCTTAGGCACAGTCAGGAAGAAGACAAGAGGCTCAGGAAAGTCCAGGATGTCACCTATGGTGCTTCTCCCAGCACTTCTACACTGCACTGACATGTGGAGAGCACAAACACATTAAAAGCAAGGCAGACTGATGAACTAGATCAACTGAACTAGAATCTTCCTGGCATGGTTTTGAATTCAGTATCGGTTCCACTGCTTTTCATACCACATAACACCTGAATGTCTCTTACCCCCTTCCTGCAGTGCTAACTGGGCATCCTCAGCCTCGTGGTATCTCATCTGAGGATGAACTCAAAGCATAGGTTCAGAATGGTGGCAGCTCAGAATTGAGGAAAGTAGAGGTGGTGTTTTGGGAAGAGATTTCAGCTAAGTGATTGTCTACAGCTCGTGAATGTTTTCCATTTCTAGAACAGATGTGCAGGCATGAGGAATTCCCTAACATAAATTCTTTGCTCCCTAGAAGCCATTTCCTCTCTTTCTTTTGAGGGAGAAATATTGATTTCTTTTTTTTTATTTTTTTTTTTTTTATTTTTTTTTGGTAATTTACCTTAAGTGCAATAAAGTGAAAACCTGTAAATACTTCATACTTAGCTTTCTCAAGGAAAACATCATACCTGTTATGACCTACCTGTCTCCAAGGATCTCCACTCTGTCACGGGAGTTTTGCTGCCATCTCAGATGCTACGGAGCCTTTTTCTCAGGTCCTGTGCTGTGCCATGGTAACTGGTTATCAGGGAAAGAGAGAGCCAATGTCTACAGATCCTCCATGCAGGGTCTAGGCAGGCACCTCAAGGCACTAGTCATGTCCAGTCAGGTCTGAAAGTAAAAGAAAGAGAAATCAAATATTGCTGTTTATGGTGAGAAGGACAAGCTCATTTAGGCAATGCTGTGCCTTAATTGTCATGGCAATGGAAAAATTCCTCTGCACTGTTCTGAATTTTTCTTGCTGCAGCCACAGCTGAGACCTGCTACAGGATGTATCCCTGTGCAGGAGGTCCTGACATGAGACTTAGACTTGCTCCTAGCTGCAGGTGAAAAAACTTGAAATAGGAGTATGTGGTCCATTGGGAAAAACATCAGCACTTCTCACTGTGCTTCAGCACGGGACAGATGCAGTGACACAGTACCTGAAACAAGTAATTTCTGTGTAATTCCCTCCTTGGTGATGATGCTCCATCATAGAAATGAAGGCTACTACAGATAGCCAAAAACATGAATCTCCTAGTCCAGCTTTGCTCCTAGAAAGGCAAGTGAGGGTCTGGTGGCTTGCAGGCTACCCGTCCCTCCCACCTCAATGTGGCACCAAAGATGGCAAGAAGATGGAGGATGCTGTCGCACGGCTGATACTGCAATGATCTGGCACTGCAGGTTTGGGAAAAGGATGAAACCTGACTTGAAGGTTAAAGTCAAAATGGAGAATCCCACCTCCTAATTTCTATTCCAGGTACTGCCTGTAAGATGGCTTCAACAAGTGCCCCCTCAGGCTCACTGCCCCTCTTTGTACAAGAGGGTTAATAACATCAGTTGTCTCCTAGATGGGGGAACCTGAGATTGAATGGAGCAGAGACTGCAAAGGGTTTTAGGAACCTCAGTTTGAGGGTGAGGGTAGCAAAATATTCACAGGTTGGCAGTAGCCACGTGGTAGCCTCCCTTCTGCATATTTACTATGGGAAAGCAAAGGGGAAATGACACCAAGAGCTTCTCCTTTTCGTTCTGCTTTAAACTTCTGCTGCCTGTTTCTCATGTCTGCTTCACCAGGGAGATTTCTTTGGACTGGTCATATAGGTGGAAAAACCCTGGACCAGGGCTGTGGGGTTGGGTTTTTTTTTGTGTAGAGGCAACTGCAGTTAGGGACTAAGCCTGTGCCTTTTAATCTCCCTATCTGGTTAGATTAAATACATTTATAGCACACAAAATGTTCTGCAAAGTAGAAACTAGAAGGCTGGCTTTGTTGGGCAGGAGAGAGTTAATCCCTATGGGGTGCTCATGTACGTCAGAGCAGGTTCCTGTCTGTGCAGTGCTCAGCTAGGATTGAGAGCTTTTGTTCCTTGTTGTTTTTCATGATTTCTTTGCATTTAATAGTGTTTGGGTTTGGGGTTTTTTTTGTTTGTTTGTTTTTTGTTGTTGTTGTTGTTTTGTGGTTGGTTGTTGGGTTTTTTTAATACATTATAAAGAGCATTTCAAGCTGGCAAATGGGGAGCAGACTAAGAACCCTGTGGGCTTCAGTCCCCCACATATCATAAGGTATTAAAGAACATCACAGACAATGGCAGGACAAGTCCCCACCCTGGCCATGGCTTGTGTCCTTCAGCCTTTAGTACCTGTGCCACACCCTGCAAGGGCCAAATCCCAGCTCATCTCCCACCATCTTCCAGGGGGCTAAGCAGGGGATAAGTGGTGGTGGGAGTTGAGGTGGGGATGCTGGCACCATCTCTCCAGCTCTGCCCCTCGAGGTCTCCAAAGAGGCAGTGGAACTCATGACCAACAGACAAGAAGCCCTGATGTTTCACTCAGGTCCCGAGCCAAACCCAGCCCTGAGTGTCTCTTCTGTTTGATTTTTGACTGAATTTAAATCAGTTCGGAAGAAAGTGGTGTCATTGTTCTCCACCTCCAAATCCAGCCCAAAAGGTTTGAAACTGACAGAGCCTAAGGTGGCTTCTGGTCTGAATTACAGACATTTTAGGACAGATGCAGTGCTGGATAATGATGCCTCTGCCTCCTCCAGAGGCAGGAAAGGTGAGCAGGGAACTCCCTGCAAATAGCTCTGGGGAGTCAGGCTGCTGTGAGAAGCTGGAGGGCACGAAGAGGTGAGGCATTGACCTGCTAAAGGAGCTGAGGAAGGTCAGCTTGAAAGAAAAGATCGTGAAATTCGTGAAATATATACAGATTAGCCCATCTGTGACGAAGATTTGGGCCAAAATAACAACCTACAGTGAAAAGGCAAGGGAATTGCAGAACGCAGCCCGAAGGGTGGATCGGCGTGAGGCTGCAAAAAAAGAGAAGCATTTGGGTGGACTAAGAGAATGACCAGGAGAAACCCCCCTGAGGGGCAGAGCTTCCCCTTGCAGAATCCAGACCTGAAGCGGGTAAACCCCTCAGAAACACAGTGCTAGCTATCCCCTCGCCGCTACCACCGCACCTCCTCCGGCTTTCCACCCCCGGCATTCGGCATCCCCCGCCTTAAAGAATGCGGTTTTCAGACGGTGTGGGCGGTGGGGAAGGTCCCCTCCAGCCCCCCCGAAGGCCCTGCGCTGCCTGCCGGGGAGGCGGGGGCGAGGCAGGAGATTTCCCCGCAGCCGGAGCTGGCACCGGAGCCCGGGGTTTCCAGCCTGGCTGCCGGGACCTCCCCCGCCGCCGACCCCCGCTCTCCCCGTCCCTTCCCGGCTGAGCTGCCGAAGGGGAGCGGGGACAGTGAGTTTGGCACCCCGAGTAGTTCCCACGGGGACCCCAGGGCTCAGGGAGCAGCAAATGCTGCTCAACCTGACCCACAGCTGCTGCTGGATGTGGGGGGGGAGACGGGGTGGGGCTCAGAACCACGCCATCACAGTCTGATTTCCCTTCCGCGGTGCCAACGCGGTTTTCCACCACCAAAAAAGACGACGACGCACCAAACACTACCCCACCCCCATCCCGCCCCTGAAATGCAAGAGCCGGGGTGGCCACGGGCGGCCGCACCCCGGGCACGAAGGGTAGCGGGACGTGGGGGTGACTCCCCGGCCGCCGTTCCCCGAGGGCAGCCCTGTCTCTCTTGTCTCCATTTTGGACGGGGCGTGAGGTGGTGGTTGTGTTCAAGCCAGGTGGCCGCCTCGGTGAGCGCCACCCCGTGCTTCTGCCCCATGGATCCCGGCCGCGGTGACCCAGCCTGTCTCTGTCCCTGTCGCCTGCTGGGAGTTCAGACCCTGTAAGGACAGTCCAGAAGCCAGTGGCAACCTGGGCTGCATCCCCAGCAGCGTGGGCAGCAGGTCAGGGAGGGGATCCTGCCCCTCTGCTCTGGGGAGACCCCCCTGCAGTGCTGGGTCCAGCTCTGGAGTCCTCAGCACAGGAGAGACAGGGA